>VWZZ01007484.1:896500-978946 GCA_013399095.1 Psophia crepitans | reverse complement strand
GGAAGGGGAAATAAAAATTGTTAGAACAGTAATATCTTAAAAGGAAAATAAAAATCTAGTTAGAGGTTAGAATATTTGCTCAAGTTTTGGAAAACTAAGGCTGAAGTCCCTTCTGTAATGGGGAGAGGTTTGAACCCTACTTAACTATCTCCAGTGTGAATGCTTTCAGCCATGGAGTGGAAAAGAATTCTGTGATCCCCTGTACTCAGTTTTAGTTGCGGAACTGTTCAAGTGGCCATTTAAATGGTGGCCTGTTTAATGTGGTTGACTAGTTGTCCCCATCCTAAAATAATGCTCTAGCTCTTAGGGAGCACAGTTACATTTGCACCCAGTTTTCTAACATTGACTATAAGATGGCTTATGATCATTTTGTTTCTTGCTCTCACTGACCTGGGAAGTAAGTTTTCCACACGAGTGGAGTTACTTCTGTGGAGAAAGATGCCAGAGAGCCATTTAAACCTGTAAAGTTTATTTTTCATGTCCCATCACCTTCAGCAGAGATGGCAATTTAAAGCCATGTTTTTGTTCCTCAGCCAGGTGTTCCAGTAATGGTTCTGCTGGGGTAGAGGAGGCCCCTATCTTCTCTGCCAAATATGTGGGATGTTTTTGAAGAACGCAAATAAGAATGAGAAGAAAAAAAAGAACACTTCATAGACTGAGAAAGGAAGGGGACCTCCTTCTTCACAGATCCTGGCAGGGCTTGGGTCTATACTCTTTGCTTAGCTCTGCCAAGGTTTGGGCAGCTATAGGCAAGCCCAGAACCAAATCATTCCCTTTGTGCAGAACGAGTCTCAGCCACCTGCTTAATGCCTTCTAGAAGTACAGGTAGCTCCTAGGGTAGGTGGGAGCCAAACGAGATTTCCGAGAATGAAACTTTCAGACTGATGTGTTCAAGTTGCCTGAATACACTTGTGCGAACTCTGAACAATCATTGCTATCTGTGGTTTTCTAAAATGAGGCAAATGCATAAGAGTGGATGCGGAAAACACTGTTTCTGCAAACATTTACTTCTTTACTATCGTCGGGAGGCTTTTACAGCTCGGTAGGGATTTTTCATGTTAGTTACTGGTTAAGCATAAGAACAGTGCAGTGGTTTGGAGCCTACAAATGCATGGCTATTTCTAAGCTGCTCCTCTTCTACAAGTAAAGTACTTCTATCTCTGTGGATTTCCTGTGCCGTGTTGTGAACAGCATTGAGTATTCAGAATGATTTGTCTGTCAGTATTTCAGAAGAAAGTAATCGATCACCAGTTGAAACTGCAAATGTGTGCTTGTTAAAGTTTAGTAATTTCAAACGCTCCTTCAGATTTATCTGCAGATTCATATTTTATATTAGGCATAACAAAACTCCATCATTTAAATGTGCAAAATGTCATCATATCTTGGACACCATAGTGATATTACAAGGATGCCAAGAAAAGCTGTTTACAAGCATTACTCTAATGCTATTTTAATGAGACAGAATTACTTGGCTTTTTTTTCTAAAGTAGAAAATGTTTTGATTCTCTAATAAAAATCTAGAAAAATATTTCATTTTAAATATTTAAAGGCAGCACCTAAAATCTAAGAATCAAATTACTAAAAGTAAATTCATAACACATGCTTTTTTAAAATGATGGGTAATTAAGATAATACCTATTTCTAAGTACATAAAAAGAAAAAATAGTTTTGCTGAATTAGTACTTCTTGCAATCCTTTTAACCCACCTGGACATTAATATGTTCGTAATTGCCTGGGACGTTATTCCTTTTTAATATAGTCAAATTAGGCGCAAAATTACAGCATGTTCTTCCTGGTTTTAACATCATTTGCAAAGTGAATGCATACATCTGTATTCTACGAAGAAGAACATAAGGACTATGCTTGTTCAATCTGGTTCCTAAGCAAGCAAATCTTCTCTGTTACATAGATGTTTTTATATTTGCCTTCCATTGCTTTTCCAACCAAAGGGGTTTGAAATAAAATTTAAATCTCTTTAATTCCTTGAAACTGCAGGCTAATAAAGCAGGGTGTGATTTGCCATCTGCCCCCATTCTCTAGTAAACCGCAATAATATGGCTATATGCTTTTTAGACCCAACATCAACATTGCAGACAACTTCTCATACATATTATTGTAATCTTATGTGACACTGTTAAAATTATTAGGATGGAAAAGAGAAATTTATTACCTTCTTTTGCAAGATGTTATGTGAGTACAGTGTATCTATTCAGTGATGTATGTTATTTGTAATCAAACTTCAGATGCTTCTGCAACAGTAGAACAACATACAGTTAACCAGAAGTAGTTTCAATTCCTTTTTACTTATTTTTACCTTCCTTTAATTAGGAAGTGTCAAAATGCATAAGAAGAGATAGCATTATTAATCTTCTAACTTTTATAATAGTATTGGGATCAACTGATATGTCTAATGCTGTCCTTTCCTTAATGCAAGCATTTGGCAGTGTCAAAGGCCTGGGCATCTCAAAAGAACAGAGAAACAGTGATTAATTTGGCTGAAAACACAAGTAAGGTTGGTTGGTTGGGTTTTTGTGGGTAGTGTTTGTTTGTGGGGTTTTTGGTTGCTTTTTTTTTTTTTTGGTTTTTTTTTTGGTTTTTTTGTTACCAAGTTACAAGAAGACCTCAAAAGCTCTAGGCTAACCAAGACGTGAGGTGGGAAAAGAACCTGTGCCCTGGTAGGACAGAGGCTAAAAGTCCCAAAATGGCTAACAGCTAAGAGAAGGTGTTTGCAGAACTGCGGCCACCTTGATATTTCTATCACCTTGATCTCAGGCTTCTGTGTCAGCAACTGATAAACCTCTTGCTGTTTAACCCCAAAGTTATGCTGACAGTGGAGACTGCAACATATCTTCTACTGACTGTTTAGAAATAATTGGGAGCTTTGCCTCCCTCTTTCCTCTTCCTCCTTCTTTTCTGACACCACCCCTGCTGCCATGTGTATTGTATCCACACTTTGTAAGAGGTACAATCACCTCTTTTGACTGAAACTCTCTGAAGAATCTGTCTGTGCATGGCAACAATATATGGGTGCAAAAGTGATGTTGCAATATATTTGCAGCAAATGTGATTAGATTTTAGTGAGCTGATTTATATGTACCTGGCTTATTTTGCTTTCTTATTTTTTAGTATTTCTTCCCTACCTATGAGATTTCCTTTCTTAATTGTATGCTTGCGTTTTAACAGTAAACAGCATATTACTGTCCTTGATAGTTGACTGCTTACTGTGACCATGTTTTCCTTGGACTTCTAAATGCAGAATCCCGGTTCTTTACCTATGTGAATGAGGGGAGGAAAAAATCCCTTGTATTTCAGCACAAAGCTACCAGTGTGGGAAAGTAGGTGGGGAGTGCAGTGCTGGCACAGTGGGCTGCTGCTTCTGTGGTCCCCTGTTCCAGGATTGTGTGCTGTCTATAGTATCATCTCCAGTATGTGGCTTCAAGTAGCCAAAACTCCATGCAAATATACTGATCAAAACCAGGTTTGAGTGGAAATGGAGGACCACTCTGGCTTTTGCAAGCAAGTATAATTTTGTGGTCTATTGTGAACATCTATGCTGGCTATATTTGATAACTCTGGTATTTATAATGAAGGGTTAGGATGGTGGTTTCCATGCTCTGGACTGTGAGGCTGTGGTACGTGGCCTTCACAGCTATGTTAAACAAAATAACAGTTATGGATTCACAAGGACTGGGCTTGGTGTGACCGTCTGGTTTCTCTGACTTGCTCATGTGCCTGCTGATCTGTACAAGATGCTGAACAATTAGACTAAACAAGGAAAACACGGTTAGTCTGTTGGTGGCTTCAAGAACATGGCACACAAGAATAACAATCCTGATGAATTTTAGTCCCATTGAAGTGAAAAGGGAACTTGTTGCACCTTGTTTTTATAGAGCTTAAATGTCCCTTATTTTCTTTCCTTGCTTTCTCTTGCTTCCTGCCAAGATATGTAGGCCTTATATTAGCAGTCAGGATGGGGAATATGCGTGGTGATTTCCACAAAGACGCATTGAGATGTCTTTAGTTTAACACAAAATATGCTTCTTCCCTACTCTCCCCCCCTCCCCACACTAGGCTGCTGTAAAGCTAAATGCACACGAAGATTTATCTTATGTTACATATACATTTTGGGAATTTCATTAACATAAGAAATGTTTTAACCTCTTTCCTTCTAGAGAAGATTTTGTATGTTGAAATAGAATCTCTGTATTGCAACACAGTCCATCCTCTAAACTGCCAGATAACCTTTGTGACAGAATAATAGGAGGTTCCTACTGATCTGTTAACGGGAGAGGGAGGAAGAGGAGGGAGTCCTATTTTTCTGGGAAGTTCTTATTCTGTTGCAATGTGCTCTGAACATGCGTCTCATGCTCTACTTGTCCAGCATTGACAAAACCCCTGTTGCTGACTAATGCATTACAGTGGTAGTCAAAGCAAATGTATCATTTTGGTCTCCTAGCTGCAAATGGACATCGAAGATGCAGAAAGATTAAGACCAAAACCTTTGCTGTTTTTTAAGGTATTTCAGTGTCTAAACTAATGAAGATGTCATTGAATACAGCTACAAATGTTGGAGGACTTGTGAGAGAAATGATGTTTCTGTTTTCAAGTAATTTCTAAACATGCTATTCATGCATATCAGTGGTAATGGGGATCATTGGTAACGTGACTCTAGTAAATAACTTCCTTACTTAACCAATCAGGTTTTTAAAAAAGTTTGTCTTGATAAGTTAGCGATGCCACTGGAAGGAAGATGCTTGCATAAATAGTTTAATTAGAAGTTTCGGCCTTCTGGCCAGCTGGAGTGTTTTTGTTTTCTCACCTTACTCTCCATAAAAATGTTAGAAATGCTTAGAACTATCTTGGCAAATAACTAGTCTTTTAAATCATTCTAAGTATTGGTTTTTGGTTTTTTCCACCCCATTCATTATCCTATATGAACAGGCTTTACAGACTGGATTTTAGTTGGGGGTTTTAAAATTTTGTTTTAATGGAAATAACAAGATATTTAACCCAAAGTTTTGTTATCTACAAAACTCTGTAGAAATTGTTAGTCAACAACAGTTCAACACATTCTTGAAACTTTAAAATTATTACAATTTCATTTAAATGCGTTTGGTTTGGGTTTTTTTGTCTTTTTCTTTTCTGAAGTTTATTCAAGAACCTGCTTGAGGTCTGAACTTTTTTGCAGAGGACATCTCTGTAACATCTTCATGAACTTTGTGACTTGACTTTCATCTATACTTTAGCTACTTTTCCTGAGATGTCTTGTATCTTAGCTGAGTTGTGAACCTCCAGCCACCTTCCTAGACCTGGTGGCAGTATTTTGGGTTTGTTCATACCCTGCACCCCGCACCCTGCCCCCCTCGTCAAACTTCAGTGTACCTTTACAGCTGTTCTGTACCAAAATAGATGCCAGTCAGTGTCTGTCTTCCTAGAATAGCTTCTCTCATTGCTAATTCACAAACCTGATGGGTGACATTGATTAAAGCCTCACTGTAGTTTATAGTTTCCTGAGCACCTCAGGGAAGTTTCAGTAGGAGCTGTTCCAGAGGCTCTTAAGTTTTGTGCCATAGATCTGGATTCCTCTGTAAAGAGGTAGCATGCATTTCAGGCTTTGCAGCAACGTGTGATTAATTCCAATACTACAAGTTGGATGTGGGCAAACGCTGTCACAGCTTGCATGGATCTGCAGCAGTTGGCAATGAATTATGCTTTGTAAAATAAATGCACATTGCAAGCATGTTCACTTAAGTGGCATCTGAAGACCAGCGTTTCTGACTAATTTCTATCTGGTGCATAATGTAGGTGCACAAGGAGCATACACTGGTTGTCTATAAAGACACAGTTAACTGCAGCCATAAGATTCTTCATTATATGGCTCACATTTTCTTGATTTTATTTTTTTCCCAACTGATGGAGTCTTAAATCAGATATTACATGCAAGATTGGCATCAGCCTGATGAGTTGCGTTAATAATTTGCACTGTATTGTCAGTATGCTGGAGTTTAGAAGACTTTAAAGTGGATTGTCCACTATAGGGGTGAGAACTGGGCAGGTATAGTTACCAGTGAGGTTTTTAATTTATACCTGTGATGCCTATGGTGTTAAGGTGACAGCAAGGAGACCAAAGGAAAAAGAGGCAAGGCCTGAGCATTCCCTGTGTGCTTCTGTTACTAGATCTGTCTGAGTCCTGCAGCTGAATAAATTCCATTTTATTATAAGCCTGCTCAAGAGGGAGTAGTCCCAATGTGAAAGTACTGTATTTTCTCTTGCTTCGAGAGCTCTAATAACTTTGTAAGTGTAGTTGTTTTTATGCTCCTGTTGAATTTCCATAGGTTGAGCAACATGACAGTTTTCTGTGTCAGAGAAACACTGATCGTCAGTTAGGGAAACAAAGGAAAGTTGGTATGTGATTTATTTTATTTTTAAATTTTTTTTCTTACAATTGGTATTGTAAAACCAGTTAAGAAAAGGGATGATATGTTGTAAATATATACGGTATCATTCTCCTATAATTTAATAACAGAAACATGTATGCAAACTTTTATAGCTATTTATTGCTCCTCTCTTTCATGTTACACAGGAATACTTGTCACTTCATCTGATGCTTCCGAGAGTAGTGGTGTTAATGCTCTGTTGTAATGTCGGCTTAAGCGTCTGTGCTGATGACTGATTTAAACTTCTGACTCTGCTTGGTGTATTTCCAAAAGCCTGAGCTGTTCTAGAGGAGCAGGCTGCTTTTGCAGCTTGTCACCTTGGTGGAGTTGTGCTGGGCCTGTAGCGAAACAGCTCTCTTCTCCTTGGATGCTCGACTCCTCTGTATTTGTTAACGCTCCTCAGAGTGGAATTGGGAATTTAATTAGCTCAGACACAGTGGTTTTAATGCAAATGAAAAGTATTACAAAAAACCAGAATTTTGTGCGGCTTGGTAGGAAACCTAAGTTGTTCTTTTACTTCATTATTTACTTATACCACTATTATACTTGGATACTCATTGGATTATAATGTTCCTCTGATTTGCTTGGCCGTTGGATAACTTAATATGACTTCATGTTAAGTACCAAAATGTGGAAAAAATGTTAAACCATGTCCTCCTTCCTGAAGAGTAATGTAAGAAGACTGTTGGATTTGAGTTCTTTACTTCTGGATTAAATCAATTATTTCAGCACTATAAAGAAAAAGCTTGTGTCTCGGACAATAATTACCAAGTAGACACTCTTTAACATCCAGAGCAAACATCTGGATCATGTTGGCTTTTTTTTCACCATGGCAAAAAGGGTGAATGAAATATAATTCCTGCTTTCTGATGTCATGAGGATTCCTTCATTCTCACAGCAGCTGGAGCTCCCAGTCCCTAAGCATTTATATATATTAATTTTTTAAGTGTTTCAGATGTTATGTGTTTTTAAATAGAATTGACACAGCTTACTATGAAGCAGATTTTGTGTCCAATGGAGTAGAAGAATCAATTAGTCTTTATGTGCAGTCGTCTTTGTTAGTCATTATTTTGAACAAAATAGAAAATATTGTCCTTGTAGAATATACTAGTAGTATCAGAATAAAGTAATAATTGCTTATGAACAGATTAAGCTGTTCCATTTTCATCTTCTGCATATGTGTTTGGGGTTTTTCTCTTGTATTTGTAACATTTTCTTGGATCTGTATGTATGTTTGATTTTACTAAGTATTTCTAATGCTCTATTATTTCTAGAATGATATTCTTAATACAATATAATCTTCTGTGATAAACTGTAGCAGACCGGCTCTGGGACAGAAAAAAAACTATGCCAAATTTTGATTTGAATTTTAGGCCCCTTGTTAGGCTTTAAAAGAAAGAACCTGCATTAAAAATAGTTTGACTCTTTTATGTGGTGGATTAGCCTTGGTTTAGCTGCTTTGAAATCTGGTAATCAGATAAAGTTCTGCACAAAGCAACGGCAGCTCTTTGCACTAGTGCTTATGGTATGGACCAGCTTGAGGTCAGTGATCAAGATGAAGGTACATTTCAAAGGATTTCCCCTGGGAATGTGCGCCGAGCACTGCTGGTGGATCAAAAGCGCTGGTCTGCGGCAATGAAAAGGAGCAGAGAAGCACTTACTGTCATGGAAGTACAAACTGTGTTTGCAATAGCACTAGGCATCTTTCATAAAGTGCATGGCTATCAGGACAACGGGAAGCATGACAGCCACTCTTGCTTTCCCCTTCAAAAGCCTGTGTTACATACTTAATCTTCTGAGCAGAATTATTTAACCAGCTGTGGTGCTTCTCTTTCATGTCTGGACGAGGAGGCCTAAGCACTGGTGTAGGTTTTCTGAGCACGAAACTGGTCCATTTTCCCTGACAGTGGAACTGATTCAGTTTTGTTGAAGTGAATGTCTTCATCAGTGGGGCTGTCCTCAGCCAGCCTGCTGTTGGATGTAAGTAGGAGTGGGGCAGACACGGGCAGAGGGAGAGAGGGGAGTCCTCTAAAATAGCAAAAATAGGGCTTCTGGAGAAAGAGGGGAGATTTCTTACTGGCTTCCTATGTTTTCCTAAAACTGCAGCCATTCCTGTTGACAGGACTCTATCCCGGCAAAGGTAAATATATAAATAATACCGTCACACTTTCTTTGTGATAAAATCGTACACATTCCAGCCTAGGATCCATTGAAACTCACAGACAGGCACCCACAAGCAAAAGTTTAATTTGAGTTTTTCCTTCTTTATATTAATTTAAGGGAGAGGAGTGTTGGCTTACGGTTTCTTCTTGTACTTCCAAAGGGGCGTATGAGCTTGCTGGCATATATATGTGCCTAGAGAATGCAGCAAGTCTTGTTCAGTGGGGTAGATGCAGACCTGTAAAATGAAAGCCTCTGGTAGCTTTTGTTATTGCAGCTGCTAGTTTTAGGAGGAGAGAGTCTGAATTCCCTCTTTCCACTGCCTTCATGAAATTTTGAGTGAGCGTGACATGCCAGCAGAGTTCTTACTTTGTAACAATTCTAGGATTTCTGGGTATGTGAAGAAATAACTGCTTGGTTTGGGGCATTTTATTGCATAGGAGAGTTAGGGATTGTACAAAATAGGACTGTATTCTGTCTTCCCACTTGTTCTAAGAGTAGTTCCTGGATGCTGTATAAAAGGGGGGGAAAAAAGTTTTTTCTTCTCTCTAAAAAGTAAATTGATCACATTTTTGTGTTGGTGATGAACTCCTAGCATTCTCAGAAACATTTTTTTTATTTTTTTTATGGACACTGAATTTCTTACCTTCACAACATGTTCAGATGTGGTACTATAACTTGAACTCTGAGATGACAACTGTGTGCAGTGACTGCAGACTTCAGTGATCCAGAAATAGTCTGGTAACTGGCCTGTGGTTATAATGATTTAAGAAGATAAGTACCAATATAGGATGAATAGTAGCTGTGCTTAATAAGTGTAACAAAACAGAGCATGCAGTCATTCGAGTGATTTCTAGGAGAAAATTGCCTTACTATGTCTTTTACGACGTCCTGCGATAGGTCCAGGATGACAGTGAAAAACTAAGAACTGCCTGGAAAGCCTGCTGTCGATGTGCAGGAAGGTGATTACAAGTAGCAATTTATAGCTTGGCATATATGTATATATACATAAAACTTGCGGTTATCTTTCAGTTTCTGTGACCGTACTGGAAAGGAGAATTTTTGCTGGATGGGATATTTGTGTTCCCTTTGCCCCTGTATTTGTTTTGATGGGTTGTCCTTCCTTATGATTAATGCCCCCACTGGGGGTTTACCTCAGTGAACATACAGACTGACTTCTCAGGAACCACTTGGAAAGTCACACCAAGATTAGAGTGAATTCATCCATAAAATTGCAGAAATCTCTTCTTGTTTTTGAAGCTCTGACGAGAGCACTACAAATTAACGATGAGAACATTGGTGTAGTTACGATGTCTCAGTTAGATCAGTTACAGCTGAAATGTTTTCAGCTAACGTATGCAGCTGCTGCTGTTGTTCTCCTGTTGATCTCCAGAACCAAATGGAGAAAGAGGAGACAGGAACAGCGTGAAGGGCAAGAAGATGTGATAGGAAGTAATTTTTCAAGTTAGGCTGATACTGGCACTCTCCTTAGGCCAGAAAAAGTGATAGTATTAAAAAAAAAAAAGGAGATGGGGATGCCGCAACAGAAAAACGTGGTCTAGGGGCTGTTGCTCCCCAGATAGATGTGGTGCTAGTGAAACAAAATACTTGAGTTGTTGGTTTGCAAGTGTTTCTTATAGCTTCTCTCTAGTTTTTTTTGTTAGAGAGTAGAAACTCATTAATCTGGAAAGTAGCCAGTAGCTTTGCTTTAACTTGTACTCAGGTATGAAAGTGCCAGAGGTACTTGGCAAAAGGGCACAAACCAGAAATGACTTAGGTTTTAAGTGCTGAAATGTTAATAGGACCCAGGGGAAGTCTTCTCTTGTGAACATATTATTCTGTAAGAATTCAGTTTGTACCTTCCTCAGAAACATCCAATTTTAGTCATCAGTAGATAAAATATACTGGCTACTAGCCTGATTCATGAAGGTAATATTTGTTAAATGCTGCCTGAATTTATTCTGCCAGATACTTTCAGAATATGGTTAAACTGATTCTGAGTAGTATTTCAATCTCAGTACCTGCTTCAAGTGGAGTGAAAAAAATTCTTATGCAATTTCCTTTAAAATATTAGCTTTAATGCAAAACATAAAAGATTAACTAAAAAGTTCAGCTTCTACTTTTGCTTGTCATTGTCCTCTGTGGCATTGGGACAAGTGAGTGAGCAAGTAAGTGCCAGCAACCTCCTCCCACCCCTTTGCTGCCGGAGATAAGTGTGTTCCTGAAAGGGCAATGCTTGCACGCCTGCCTTTTTTTGCTGAGATATTTTGATGCATAGGAAAGAATATGCCTGCTCCTAGTTTTGCTTTGTGGCTTTTTGAACATAAAATGTAAGAACTAAGTAACAGAACAGCAATGGCTGTGGTTCCTTGGGTGTCTGTGGCTCACCGCTATTTAAAGATCATGATTTTGCACCCTCTAACTCCTGTCCTTATTTTTTCATGGTCTTGTTTTAAAGTAGCCCCGGTGTTGATGGGGCCTAATGGGCTGCCTTTGCATTAGCATTTTAGCTTAAGTCAGGGCTATGCTTTTGAAGGAAATCTCTGGATTGTCCCCATTCACTTTGGACTGTATTATGGAGGGATCTGCAAGCACACAAAATAGTTTCCCATCAGATTAAACTGAAGTGAGAAAGGCCAACTAGAAGGGCACATTACTTCGTGTTTGAATGTCAATGGGGAGTCAGTTCCTGGGACCAGACTTGCACTATGGTAGATGTGAGGTAAAATGTTGACACGTATATTGTACGACTGTCAGTGTTTCAGTACTAGCTATCTTACTCATATGCTGTTAGTTTGCACTATTTGCTTACATAGCCTCAATTAACTAAATTGTCTCATAAAATGCAAGAAATTATAGTCTGGGTTATATTTACTGGAAATGGCATTTTTTTCCCCTCAAGGTTAGTGAGTTAAACCAATTTCTGGAGTTGACTTCAGCAATTACTACAGCCAGCACAGGGATGTTGTAGAAGCAGGTATTAGGTAGTGGGAAAAGAAAGGGGAACGGTTATGGTGACTTCCCCTATCTTACCTTACTGTGAGGAAAACCAAAAGTGACTTCTGTTGTGTAATGCACCATAGGGTGTCTTGGCTTTTCTTTCGCTGCATTACGTGGAGATCTGTTAAATGCTTGTTGATCAGTGGCAGCACTTTTATTTTTTTTAAAAAACTTTGTATTGACCTCTTTCCACTTGCCACAGATGGAGACTAACATACCGAACAAAAGAGTTGGTTCTCTTGTTTTACATGACCTTAATGTAAAATAATCAATCCTTTTGTAACACAGAGGACTGGACAGAAGTTCAGGGTCTGGAACAGAGATGGAGTCCCAGCAAAGGATGACGTTTATTCAGATATAGTGGTGAACAGTGTCTGTGATTCATGGAGAGAAGTGATGGGAGCAAGCCCTTTTGACTGTAAACTGGGCCAGCCTAATGGCTCATGCACATAAAACTGCAGCTATAATTATCTTTTGCATGTCCCTTTCCTATGTTAAGGACTGTCAGTGGCCTTTAGGCAGCAGGTTTAAGCTGTATTTAAAGGAGGCAGCTATGAGGGTGAAATGATGCTACACAGACTAAAACTGATGCTTATTTTGCTTCTTTCTTCTAGTTTGGAAATTATTGTGATCTCAGTTATGCTGCTGTGTTTCAAAGTACAGGAAAGGAAAAGTTATTTTAGACAGTGGAGGGGGTAACTGCCAGTTTAGAAGCTTTCCCCAGCCAAGAGGCAGACGGTCTCTGGCACTTCTGCAAGTGACTCTGAAACTGATGGTTTTGAACAAGGCTGCTCTGACTGGTCAGTGGCAGGTGACCGATGCATAAGTTAGGATGTGTTTGCCATGACTGCATCATTCTTTTTAAAAGAATAATAAATGTGATGAAGCAAGAGATGAGCTAATTTCAATGTTAGAGTTGTAATGATTGGTTTTCTCAAAATAATTAGTGAATTGCATGTAAGAAATGTCCTAAAGTACTTCAAAATTTTCTCACCTTTTTGTGTGTGAAACAGAAATAAAAAGGCCAAGATTGCAAGAATTTTAGCTTTCAGAGGGTGCTTACCCTGTAGCAGTTTTTCCCTTTAGAGGTGGGGAACTTTTTTTGCAAAGCTGAAGAAGTGTGTTTGAATAGCCAAATCTGCTGCAACTTTAATATTCACTAGCTCTTGTATTTTAGGGGTATGTAGCTATTGCAGAAAGCTGTGATAAAATCATAGGAGTATATAAATGTATATCTACTTCTCATAGTTTCTATTAGTAGTCTTTTGTTAACAATTCATTATAGGGAATAGACTAAAGCTATCTAGGCAAGAAGGAACCTTAGGATGCAATTATTATTCTTTTTCTTTATTTATTCATATTCTTAGAGTCAGACTAACTTCTTTGGCAGAGTGATTCTGCATGTCTAGTCATGCTACATGGTCTGTCTCCTTCCCACTGAAGGATCCATACAAATAGAAAATTATATAGATGTTTGGTAAAAAGTTTGTTCCCCTGAAAGAAAAAATATAAAGTAGCTTTCTTGTGGGGAATAGGCTGAACTGAAGGGACTGTGAACTTCCCCTGTAAAAAGGATATAAATTGCTGAATGGCCTTAGAGTTTTGGTGTGTTTTCCTGTATGTGACCTTACAGACTGAGAAGAACTAGCACATAACATTGCACTCTGCATGGATGTGGACATGTTTTGTAGTTTCTGTAAGTAAATGCTTTGAATTCAATAAACATGGGCATGTTAAGAACACAGCCCAAAGAGGCTGACAAGAAAGAGCAAATGCTGAAAGGAAGAAATATATTGGCTAGAAGAAAGGATAAGATGAGCGTGTTATGACTGAGCTTTTCTTAAAGAGAAAATGTCTGGGATGGCACATGGTTGGTAGTTTCTAAGAAAATTTAAGTGTTTTACATTTAAAATATTTATATTGGGAAAGTCCTGGCTATTCCAAATGGGAATAGGCTGTTCTGAGATGTGTAGGTGATGTATTGGATGTTAAAGAGCTTGCTAATTCCTCGTAATTTATTATGAATAATTCGTACTGGCCTAAAAGTTGATGTAGATTTACTTAATATTTCTCTGCTTCAGTGTAAATAATGTTTGCTTAGCAAAAGCTGTCGCTGCTGTTAACCAACCGTAAGTGAAGCCTTTTAGCAGTGTCAATTTATGGTGTTCTCTGTCTATTTATAGTTTTGGTAGCTCCGTTAGAAATGTTGTTCATTGAACCTCTTTGGTAGAGGAACATAAAACAATGTCTTATGAGGAGTTTAATAATCTAATGGAAGTTCATTGTGTTTAAATTTCAATGTGCTGTTCTTTCTGTTATAGGGTGGGTTGTGGTGAATTAGCACCTGCCTGTAATCTCAATGAGTTTGTATAGTTTTGTGAAGAAAATTAAATGGGAGAAGTAGTAGATGATAAAACTGAGAAGAAGGTTTGCATTTAACATGGCCACCTGGATACGTTCACTCGTTAGCTCTGTTTTAAGAACAAAATGTGACATTTGAGTCCAAATGTTGAAGAGCCAAGACAGTAAGCATTACCCTTCCATACTAATTTGACACCTGAAACAAGTCTTTTCATTAAGTTTGCTTTGAGGTTAGTGGAAAACATTTTAACACTCAGCACACTTGATTTCTTCTTTTTTAAATTGGGGATAGTCTGGGAATCATTAAGTGCCAAATGCTTTCATCAAACCCATAAACAAAAGGGGATTCCAGAGTAAATCCGTTTACTCTCAGGAGGTTTCAACAAAACACGTTTTTGCTTATTCAAAGTGGAAGAATAAATCTGTAGCTCTTTTTAAAGAGACTTACTTCACGGCCCTAGGAGGCAGACACAGTACTGGATTTAAAACAAAAGCATCCTCACCAGGCCTAGTAAATTGTGGTGATGTTTTATAGATCTGTAATACATCTGCATGTGAGAGCTATTCAGTTACTGCCCAACCTAGCAACATAGATAGCAACCCTACGGCGCGTATTTTTCCCCTCATAGGCTGATTTTTGATTAAATAGTGTTGAGTCAATCAGCTTCTCGACTAAAAGAAAGCTGTGCTCTAATAGCTGTGCTCGTGAGACAGAAAATTACTTCTACAGCAATGGAAAGCTTAAACAAACCACCTGGTGTTTTACCTGTATTTAATCACACTGTACTTCTCCTAAGTTGTCTATCTTGTTGCAGATCATCTCTATCCATAAACGTGCGGGTAATTAACCTTCCCTGACTTATTTAACAATGACACGGTTGGTGGCACAGTAGAAACTCCTAGCTCAAACACCGGGCTGACATTATGGAATAAATACAGTGAAGGGAAGCTGGCTATCTCTGGAGGGTGGCTCCTGCACCACGTAATAACCATGGACGACAGCCAGCAGGGAATGTATCTATGCATCAATGAGTTGTTTTATGTCTTGGATATATCAACTCTTATACAGCTTTGGGTGGCAGAGACTATTTCTGTGTGTATTTCTACCAATAATCAGGATGTCAGAAGCTAATCAACTGCCTGTTTATTTAGCACAGGATATGGAAATATCTGCTTGTGTGTATTTTCTGAAAAGGCAAGGTTACAATATATATCAGAACTCAGTTTTCGGGTTTTTATTCAGTCAGGTAACTTATGGACCAGTATGGCACTTGTTAGGCCATTCACAAGCATTAAGCAATTAAAATACTCCACAGAAACATAATCAAATCCTGATACAGTCTTTTGATCACTGATGTGTGGATCTGTGATGTAGAATGCTACAGCAGTACAAGCAAGTTTTTCATGGGGTGATTGGTGTTCCTTCTCCTCAGTGACAGCGTTCATCAGTAGAAACTAAAATGTTCTTGCCATTCTGATCTTACGGTTGAGGAATATAACACTCTGAAACAGCAGCAAAAAAGAATATTGGAACTCTTTGGATTTCTTTCCTCCCTCTGGTTTGTAAGTTAGATGAAAATAAAGACCTTCTGTTGTTTTAAATCTCAGCTTTTCTTATGAAAAGATATTTTGTAAAGAAATACAAACCAAAAGTATTATCACCTAAAATCTGTATTACTTGCAGAGAACATTTTCTTTTGCTGACAGAAAATTGGGGTTTTTTTCCAGATTGTTTAAAACAGAGAGTTTGAATCAGTGTTATTCATAGTATATACAAAAGGAATGAACTACAAAGTTATTAGTGTAATCTTTATGTATAAAATCACTTTTAAAAATAAAGTATGTATGACCAAATAAAATTAGCATTGAGAATTTTTTGTTGGTTTGGGTTTGTTTTGTTTTGTTTTTTCCTTTTTTTCTGAAGCTATGGTTTCCAGATGTGTGGGATCAACAACAGTTGGCCAGGTTGATATGTTGTGGCTGAAGGCTTGAGGCTTTGAAGATGCGTATTGTGTTCAGCAAAGAGAACAGCAAGGAACTTGCTAAGAATGGCTGACAACATTAACCCTTAGAGCTCAAAATCTAACTTACAAAAGTTTCTGAGAATGGCATAGGAATCGTTAAATTTATTGTAAGGAATATTGGAAGGTGACATCACTTTAAGAGAAGGTAGCATATAAAACTTCCATTGCTTCAAAATGTGTTACACTGAGTTCGTTTACAGTATGTAGGCTGGACTAAGATGATGGGGATAGGTTCCTTTTTAATGGATATTGCTTCATTGAAATTCATGGTTTCTAGTATTTGCTGATATTCTGCACTTTAAATGTAAATGACTTTACAGTTTCATCTGCAAATAAAAATCATATAGTTGCAAAAACAACCAAAAAACCCAAAACCAAACAAAAAAAATCCTCAATATGATGGCAAGTTGTGTAGATGTGTCGTACTAGGATTGTAATTCAGCTAGCTCCACAGAAAACGTAGGCATTTTTGGTATAATGATACTATTCACTTGAAGGTGTGTTTAGATGTTGTTGTTAAACGGATTCTGGTAACGCAGCCCAGTGCAGTGACTTTAAGAATGAGAATAAGCACTGTACCTGGGGTCAGTGCCTGCTCAGAAACTACTGATGGGGCTTCCTCACAGAAGTCACAGGCACAGCACAAGGTGGAAACTTTCGATAAAAATTGCTCTGTGTCCAGGAGATAGGGAGGCTTGATGAGAATGGAGATAATAAAGAACAGAAATGGATTAATTGCTTGTGTCAGCACTAGAGTGGAGCGAAAAAAAGACCATCAAAAACCCCCAAACTTCCATGCTCGGCTTCAAATTAAATTTATTTTTTTCAAAATAGTAGTAATGAATTAAGTGGGTAACTGGTTTAATTCTTTCTTAAGCAACAAAAATATTTTGGTGTTGACAGTGTCTTTGAGGCTTGAAAGGAAAAAGCATGACTTAATTCCAGCAGTGATAAATAACCAAATTTGTATGTGAAAATACTCTGTAGATGTGATTAGAAAACATGTTCTGACTTGTTAAGAGTTATTTCTAAGGGAGAGAGATTTCCTTTTCCAATCCTATGTAATGATGCTACTTCTTCTCATACAGAAACAGTAGATAAGCAGTGCTCAGAACATCCTCAGTATTGTGGGTAAGCTTCTAAATGTGCTGAAGTTTTTGTGCTCATCCACCTGTAAAAACAAAACTGATTATTTTCTCCTTGAGAGAATAGGTAGAGGAATACTACTGCAGCTAATTCACAATCCCAAAGACTTTGCCTATCACTTTCTAAGTTCGTTCTGCATTCATACCCCCGAAAATGAGTCCAAGTTGTCTATGTAACTTCACCACACTGTCTTGAAAAACTTGTGGGTTCTGGTGAAAAAGATCTTCACTCAAAGGGTTATCAAGCCCTGCAACAGGTTGGCCAGGGAAGTGGTTCAGTCAACATCCCTGGAAGTATTTAAAAGATGTGTAAATGTGATGCTTAGGGACGTGGTCTAGTGGTGGACTTGGCAGCGCTAGGTGAACGGTAGGACTGGATGATCTTGAAGGTCTTTTCCAATCTACATAATTCTATGATTCTAAAAGTATTTGTGAGCTTCTTGTTGTAGTAAAATAAAGAAGAAATCTGTAACAAAATATAAGATCAATGTTATGACTGACAGTTTTATTAATAAGATGATATGAGAGCCACCTTGGAAGTCAGAGCAATAGGCATAAACAAGTGAGCTTCTCTGTGTTACACATGCTACTATCACTAGTCTCCCTTAATAACTTTATCAATATGATTTGTTAACATCAATCAAATCAGCTGTGTGCAGCAATAAATAAAATTTCATAGCCACCCACAGAAATAGATATGGTAAGCTCTTTGAGTATGATGAACATGGGCATTGTGTGTCTTTATACAGTTGCACTCTCTGATAGGTGCAATGTAAAATATACCTATAAATGTTCATGGTATTACAAATAACTACAACCAGTTCCAATATTCAGATTGTTTCAGAATAATTTCAGATGTGCTCTATGGCCAGTTGCAAGTTCAGCAGATGTAAAACGTCACACTTCTGTCACTTCGTCATTTTGCATTTGCAACAGCAGATGATTTGTATTGGGGTTTTAGCGAGTTTAAATACTTAACAATATTTTATATGGAGAAATATCTATATAATAACATCACCACTCAGTTCCTGGAAAACTCTACAAGTCTATGAATAGTTTCCAAGGCAAAACTATTGACCGTTGATTAGATGTAATATAACTGAACATCTAATATGTCCAAGAACTAAAATTGTGATGTTCTTAATCAAAAAACACTTAATCCAAAACTCTTCTGTATCCAAGGGTTGGTTGTTGTTTGTTTTTTTTTAACAGGTATTTCAGCAAAGATCTGACTAATAATTATCAAGGTTGTGTAGGAGCGGTTTTCAAAGACTACAGTCAATAGAGGCAAAAAAAACCCCAACAAGTCATAGGTAAGATAATTAACTTCTATGGATTCCATATCCAGTTTGGCATCACACATATCACATTAAACTTAAACAATAAGATGGGTAGTCACACCTGTGTTAAAACAGCTTTATATAAAACCTAGCATTACTGTTCTCAGTTAAGCTAAGAAATCAGATTTTTTTAAAATTTTTTTTTAAAGGGTTTATTTTCAGGAAGACTTCTTCCCCTGTGCTGCCACCTCCTCCCCCCGCTCCCCAATGCTGCGCTCACCTCAGAGGAGAGAGGATCAATTTCTGCTGTGTATAACTATGAAATCTATTAAATACAGCTTTGCAAAACTTTGGAATGAAGCTGAAAATTATGGGTCTTAGGGACTGCTATTGTGATCAGTTGCATGGCCAGGAAGAAGAGATTTCTTGTCTTAATCTGCACACATTCATTATAAATGGTCTGAACCGATAATCAAGAGAAGTTTATGCCTTGGTTCAAGAATAGGGAAGATTATTATGTTCCTCTCAGTATTTTTAAATTTTCTCCTACATCTTTGATAGCTTCCTTGCAGCTATCAAGGGGGCTATGAGTTATCCTTTCCTTTCACAAAGTAAATGGGCAATTAAGCTCCATCTGAATAATTCAGATGCGCAGCATGTGGATTCCAGTACAGACTTTTCTGAACAACTTCAAATAGGAATGAAGACAACAGTATTTTTTTTCAGTGTGAAAAAGTACTTTCAGTTGAAAAGTACTACTTTTCAACAGTAGTGTGAAAATCACACCAGAAATCAGCTGTGCGTTGCATGCCTTATGTGATTTCTTGCAGTAAACAGCATTGTGACAGTTATCATCTTACTTTACTCAGTGTTTCTTCAGAGTTGAACTGCACTATTGTAAACTGAACTGCCTCATCAGTAATTTTGTGTTATTTTATATAAGGAGTGCAATCAGAAACAAATTGTATTTTTTGAAAGTTGATTTTATTGTTTCACAAATAAAGGAGAATGCCCTGCCCTTAAAAACAGAAATGAAGAAGCGCTATGTATCATGGGAATCACAGCATCACTACAACATGGCTAGTACTGGTTTTGAATGTCTCAACAGTAGCATTACTACTGGATTCCTTTGGTTGCAGGAAGAGAAAGTCTTGTTCAACCAGAACTCTGCAGCATGTATATGACCATTCTGCCTTGTGGTAGAGTGGCTAGTGCCTTCACAGCCCATTCTTAAGAAGAATAAACACAGTGAGTAATCAGCAGAAATAGCCCACAGAAGGAAAATATGGTAACTTTCTTTCCCAACCAGGGGAACAGAAGTTTATGACGTAGTGAGGTATGATTTATACCTGAGTAAACATGATCTCTGATGTTTGAGTCCCTTTTCCTGCTTCACTACTTCCTGCCTTCACATTTAGTCTTCAGGTTCCTCATCTTTGAATTTGTTTCTTTTGGATGGACACCATTTTGGGATAATAACGTTACTCTTGATTTAAAAAAAAAAAAAAAAGAGGTGGCAATTGACCAACCAAACCTGTATCTGCCTCAAGTTAAGTAAATTTCCTGCTCAAAGTGTTAGAGTATGCAGCTGCTGATACCATTACTATTATTTCCCTTGTCATTGTGGTTTAAGGTGAGACACTGTCCTCTACCCACTTAATTATTCAAGTAATTACTACTTAGATGAATAGTCCAGTACTCAAGCAAATAAATTTGAATTGGGACAATACTTTATTTCTGGACATGTACCTTTGCTTCATTGCACAAATAACCCACGTGCATTGATCTGCAAACTCAAGATGGCTATGTGGCATGTTTCTTTGTGGGCTGTTTGAGCACGATCCATTGGACCCAAGTTTATATTTGTTAAAACTTTTTGAACGTGTTTACAAAGTTAGGTGTCTATAGTTCCATCTAAACTTCACACTTTGAATACCTAGTTGGAATTGGGTAAGATTCAATTTAAGACTCTTGCTTAAAAAGCTTGTTTGATCTAGTATTTGTAAATAATCTTAAGGGCATATTTGTTCTTAAAGCCTGCTCTTTAGACAAGGATTCCTTATAGCTTAGTCATTCATGATGGAAAAGTAAGATCAAAAGACTCCAGAGGAAAAAGTGCTTGACTATGTGGTCAGTGTTGGTCTGTGTCTTGGGAGACCTGGAGTCTTGGCTGGGCCACAGACTTCCTGTATGGACCTTGTATCTTGGTTCCTTCTGCTGTAAAATAGAGATTAAAAATAATTAGGCTGATAAAAATCACGAGATCTGAGGGCAAATATTTTTGATGGTAAGGAAACAGAGGGTGTTAATGGTAAGGAAAAAAGGGCTCTATGGTAAATAAATGAACATGGAAGTGAGCACAACTGAAGTTTGAAATTGGTCATTTAATAAAGTGTTTGTCTTACTCCGTCATGTATTTTTACTTGGCCTGTTGCTGTGGCATGCAAAAAATAACGGCAGTGACACTAATTTGAGTTTTGTATTAACGCTGTGGCTTAAAAGGAGGAAAAAAGACGCTGTTTTGCATGCCTAGTTAATGCTATTAATGAGTTTGCAACAGAACTGCAACTCGTTGTACTTCAATCATAGCTAGGGTACTCACTCATGAAAATTTGCTACCTGGCAACTCTGTTCTCTTCTTTCTGTTCCTGACTGGTATTCCTGAATCAGAGCTAAAAATAAATCTACTTTCCCCTCCTCCCCCTCCCCCCTTTTAAGAGGCATCCTTCTACTTTCAAAGGTCAGCAGTTTGGACTACCCCTTGTTGCGCTTCATGTTTCATCTTTGTACTTGTAGAAATATAAATGGTTTGAAGCAATGCGAAATCAGTGCTACGGTATCTAGAACATGACTGCAGTGAAGAATTTCAGATTATTATGGAAATAAAAACATAAATACCTTACAAACAAGGAATAGTCTGTTCTGGTTCAGATCTGTTTGGAGGGCATTTTGTTCAAGCTTGAGAATGCGATAATGTAATAATGGTAGCATGATGAGTATAACTGGTGGTGGTAGCTCATTTTCTTCTTAGAGGTCAGTTAAAGTCAGAACTGAATGTGGGTTTTTTATGTGATGCTCTAGAATTACTTTAAAATTAGAGGAAAACCAGTGGATTGCTATATCACTCTAAATCCAGATATTCCAGATGTGGATTTGCATAACAAGGTGGCTTTGAGAGGCAATCACAGTGAAGCTGAAGACTAGAGAGGAAGAGTGAGCTTTCTGGGATGTTTCAGGCCCTTGTTGTGAGTCCAAGGGCGCAGACATACTGCAATCAGGAAACCTACATTAGCTCAGACAGGATGCATGAGTCAAGGATACTGAAAGGAGATGAAAACTGTGGTATTCAGGCATCTGCCACTCGCCAGTTGCTGGGCACTATTTGTGGTTTATGCCACTGATCGGAATGTACCGGAAAGGAAACAAAAATAGTTTAAATTGGGTTTAACAGCTAACATCTGTCATGTGACTTACTGAAAGAGGGAACTGTTTAGCTGTGAGGACATGACCAGAAAGGAAAGTAAGGCAAAAGCTCATAGTCCTGTGTTTCCCTTTTCTTCCACTACTCCCAGGCCCCCTGAATCTGATCTTCTTGGCTGATAAGGTTTACTGGCCTCTAATACAGAGTATAACAAGCAAGGTGTGTATGGTCCAAAAGCTGTAGCCTACATTTTGCTATTTTCTTGAGATGTCTTCTGAATTAACGCACAGGATCTGTAGGTATTCAAAACAGACATCATAACATGGCCCACTTTTATGGTTTCATTTAGGTTGGATTCAAAACAAAAGATCCTAGTGACCTTGCCCAGATCTAATAACAGTTCTTCTTATAGGCCATGCTTTGCTTTAGTTAATACTTACAGGTATTTGTGTAGGTAGATGTAGCCAAAGAATTGAAGGGTACAGAGCAGAATTTTATTATTTTTTTTTTTTAGCATATGCTGACAACCACACATTTGGTGTGAGCTCTAGACTGAAGTTATAGTGGTAGCTGGAGACAGCTACTTAGATGTGAATCTGTTCTAAGCAATTGGTTAAGGTAAACATACAATACGCCTTGCTCTCACTACTTTCCTCACCTTCAAATCTTTGTGTAAAATCTAGTACCAACACTGAAAGATATTTTAATTGATTCTTTTTTAAATAATTTGGTGGTCTGTATTCAAATACCTTTGTTTCCCTGTTTTTCCAGGATCTGTCAGACATGAAATCTGACTCTTCCTTTGTTATCATTTCTGTATTGAGAAAAAATTAATTGAATTTTTATTCTGACTTGTGTAAGCTGTTTTGGCATCTCTGACATCTTCTAGGAGCAAGAAGTTCTCAAACTTTTGAGCAATTGTTTATTTCCATGACATTTTTAACTCCCTTAAATTTTCTTGGCTATGTTTGATAACGTTAGGCAATCATAAGCTGATCCTCTGAATATGCTGCAGCTTGTCTCTTGTTATTGAAAAGACCTATGCAGTAGTAGAATTAAGTGTTTGTTGGTTTGGTTGTTTTCTCACAACAGAAATTTGCGCTCTACAGAGTGAAGGTAGATTTCAAAAGTTTCCAAAATAGCTTGGAAAAACACTGAAGTAAAACTACAAAGTAAAACTGTCAGTTATTTTAAGACCAATTGCATGCATCTGTCTAAAACCAGTCCTTGTGTTTGCTATCCAGAAATGCTCAGTTCCCTGGTTTATGTTTTCTAAAACCTAAACCAATTTAGAGTTTGGACTCTATAGGATTTGCTCCTGCTTTACCTTTTTTCCTCCCTTACAACAAAGTAAAAAACCCACTGTTTGCATTAATTTGGCAAAAAAACTTGAGTCTGGAGGGTAGGATTGATTGACTGGGTGTACACAGAGACAATTTGAATCCATGTCTATATATAATCTCAAATTTATAAGCTCTCAGTTTCTTAGAGCACTTTTAGCCTACTGTTTATCTAAAAAAGACTTATCTGACCTTTGTGTTTACATAGTATAACGGATTTGCCTTTCAAACACTGATCAGCGATGGAGGTTATCTTTGATGTCCCTAATTGTATTGTTATTTTTATCTTGTGAATGAATTCACCAGTTTTATTGATAAATTCCCTGACTGGGAAAATGACATTAACACAGTTCAGGGATTGTGTCAACTGTACATTTCATTAAGCCATACAAAACCTCACAAATATTATTTAAAAAAACGAAAACAAACCAACCCTGTGGAACTTTTAGCAGAATCACATTTATTATGTTTATTTTATCTTAAAAGCAAAACTTAATAGTATACGTTTGTTAGTTATTGCACATCTCAAACTTGAAGTGTTTTCTTTGCCTTGTAAGGCTGATTTTACTCAACAATTCTGACGCCGTGTTTAACTAGGTTGGTGCAGCCAAAGGGTATTGCCAAATTACAATTAGGACATCTACTGTCCGGAATATTCATTGTAGTCCAGCTCAGTTACGTGAAAAACAACTTTTAAATGATGTGACTGTGACTGTTTTATAGTGTTGTTTTATGTTTGGTGGTAGCAGTGTTTCTTTGAAGACTTCTAAGGTTTCCTTTTCATTTCTTCTAAAGCATTTTTTAAAGCACCCGAACATCCAGCCTTTCAAATGGATAAACACAGAAAACGTGTAAAACATTATCCCCTACAGTTCTTTCAATAATGTGGTAATTTGGGAGACACTTAAAGCTTCTCAAAGGCTTTCTGTCTGATTTCTAGGTATAGACATTTGTTGCTATTTGATGTAATTAATTTGCTAAATCTAAATATGTTTCAGAAGGACCCAGTCTTTGGCTGTGTCAGGGTGGCGTCTGGTACGCATGAGGCATGAAGGCAGAAGCAACAGATTCAGCTTAGCTGCTCATCCTTCCAGTCACTGAACGGGGATTGTTATGCTGCCTCCGACAGCACGATGGGCTGTGTACACCAGCTGACAATCGGTAGCAGCAGCAGCATGGACTCTGTGTGCTTTCTCCATTCAGAATGTCTTTTTCACCCCTTATTTTAAGGAATCTTATCCAGTGACTGAGCGGAAATCCTGTATTCTCTTAAATCCACATCTGACAGATGGGTCATGCTGACCTGTGTTTCAGAAGGTGAAAACACCCATCAGTAGGAGAGGAAATGATCTGAAAGGAGGGTGAAATTCAGAACTCCCTGCTCTTGCAGAAAAGTAAACTGATGTAATGCAATTCAGTAAGTGGTTATAGATGTTTGCCACCCTTGCCTTCAGTTAGTTTGCAGCTAAAAATAGGTGCTTATTTATTTAGTACTATAAAAATAGGTACAGTGCTACACAGTATTTCTGTGTCGATGATGGGCCCCCTAGGAAGACAAGCCTATGTATCTACAGGCTCTGACCCTTGTTTGATGTCAGAGGACTCTTATGGTTTTCTGAATGACTACTGAAAAGAGCTCTTCCAGAAAATAGTCTGATGTGCATCTGAGATGATGGCGATGAGCACAGATTCAAGCTCGGAGGCAAATGTTAAAGGTATCCTCAAGAAAAAGCCACCTGGATCTGTCTGTCCTTGGTTGGGCCTGAGACCACCACTCTCAGATCTACAGCCTGAGTAGTGAGCTGTAAGGCTGTGCTGGAATTTGGATCTCAGGCTTTTAGTTACTCATCTGTGTTCTTTTGTATTATTTGTTTTTGCTCACTGTTTATGTAGGGTACTTGTAAAAACTATTTCGTGTTACGTTCATGAGCAGCTGTACTTCAAAATTTGCTTTTGAACTGATACAGCTCTAGAAGTCCTTGGCATAATGAGTGGGTTGGGATATTATTTTTGGTTTGTTTCCTTTGGTTGGTTGGTTTGGTTTGGTTGTTTTCCTACGGGACTAAGGTAGGTACATTGCTGCTGCTAGTGTGGTTATTTTCACTATTTAGGATGCTATTCCACTCAAAATGTTTAAACCTTATGTATTTAGTAAGCATCGCCTAAAAAAAAAAATAAATTTGAGACATGTTTCAGTGGATTTCTTCAGGTGTTTGGAGGGACTGCTCTGTATCAGCTATTTTAATTGATCATTAATATTTATTTACTGCTATGGAGCCTTTCTGAGTTCTCCCTCAGCCTCTGATTTAGAAATGCAATATCCATGTTTGCCTATATTTGATGTGAAAAGTCTGAAGCTAATGGTTCTGGCAGATGGACTAGACAAAATAGGAGAGTGAGTGCTTACAAAGGAAAAAAATAAGAACTGGGTATTTGGATTCCAAAGTGCTGCAGCAGTGATTAGAAAATAAAATACAAAACTTGAGCCCTTCATTTGATCTGAAACATGAATACAAGTTCATTTTGAGTTTACAAAGCTGAGAACACTGTCATCCTTCAAACCTCTTTGGAAAAGCAGCCAATTCAAACTTCCTGAGAGTGAAGTTGTGGGAAGTGGCTTAACATTAGAAAAGTGTTTTGAACTCCGAACAGAATAAGGTATTATGCTCAAAGATGATCTTTATGCTTAGCAAAGGAAACTACAAATTGTGAAACATTTGGTGTATGGTTTGACTTATGCCAGTGTTACAGCAATGAATGCAACTCTTCAAAAGAATCTCATCGAAAGGAATGTCTCATTAAAAGAATCTTTTTTTTTTCTTTTCCCCTGCGCAAATAAGGAAATGGGTAAGAGCTTTCAAACATTGTAATCAAACATTCATCCTTACAGACTCTTTAGAACAAAGTAGACTTTAAAGATTAACCTGACCAGACTCAATTTAAAAAGGAAAAAAAAAACCACAAACCAAACCATACAACCATATCCTTGGAACCTTACACAAAACTATATAAAGGCCCACTGTAAAAAATATGCTTTTCAGGGGCACGCAAGTTATGCAAAAGCAAAGAGTAGGGCAGGCCTGAAAAGTGACTTTTACCTCAGACAAACATCAAGTTAGCAGACAGGGCACCAACAGTCAGGTGAAATTCCGTCAGAAGTGGAGCATTGTATTCTGTCTGTGTTTCTGGTGCGCTGTAGCCCGAAATGGTGATCAAGGTCAGAAAACTCAAGTTGTGTTATGTAGGCTTTGCCACCTTACAAGCATTACTGTGCAATTTGTGAATACTGCAACCGAGTCAAGCACCCCAAACAGCAAGAAAAACTGGATTAAGCTTCCTTTCCTTTTTTTAATTTTGCACTTCTTTGTTTTGTTTTGCTTGTTCATTTTTATGTGATTGTTAAAGGCTTGTCTTAGATTTCTGGTGGTATAAATTAGATGAGCAGTAGGTTGTAAACAGATGTTCCGACCGTGGAGGTGCTGCTATTGAGCTGTAGGTGATATGCTAAGCTGTAGGTGTTATGGTACTGTACATTTCTGTATAAAAAGACAGACTGCCTGCACATGATAAATCATTAAATATTTCCCCAACTCATGCTGAGTGAATGTGCAGCTAAATCTCAGAAGTTTCAGTTTTCTTCTGAAGAGAATTAAGTGGCTGCTATTTTATAGTATGGCCTACCAAATAAATTCTGGGAACAGGTATCTTGATGTTTATTCCAAAACTAAAAATGGCTTCATTTTCTCGAGTGTGCATATGTATCATGCACAGATAACGTCTGTGATGTTAGAAAGAGATTTATTTCTAAATAGAAATGAACCTTGATTTATAGGGGTCATTATTTATAGGTCTGTGTTGCTGTGCATTAATTTCTTTTTGAGTGAAAGCTTTCAATCTGCCTGGAGTGTAGGGATGGTACAGCAGCAAGCCCCTGGGTCTGGGAACCTGGCTGTCCAGAAAAGAAGGTGAAAGTTGCAGAGAAAATAATAATTTCTGTTTATGACTTCTTGAAGATCTTTCTGCTATCAGTTCTGTGTTATAACTGTTTCTTTTGCCTGCCGGTTCAGAAGGTAAATCTCCCTCCCTGGTAGTGTGTTTGATATTTAAAGCTGCAAAAGACATTCTCTGAAATGCTTTTCATATCATGCATGTAGCTGTCAAAGCCTCTAAAAGTGGTGGTTAGAAATAGGCATCTAATAAATGATAGGAATATTAATATTCCAAACCTATTATATGTACCATTGAAGTAGCTCTGTGCATTGGCTGCATCAAAAGATGTACCAGCAAAATTATGTAAGGAAATTCAAATGCTTCTAGGTTTGTGAAGGTTTTTTTTGGTTGGTTAATTGTTGTTGTTTTTCAAATGTTATTTTCAGTAGTTAGGGGGGTTGTCTCTATTTTTACAAGTTTTCCAGACCCTACACGATGTAGCAGCTTTTTCAGTAAATATAAAAGATGGTGGAAACCAATATTGTAATATGCTTGCTGTTATGCACAGTTAACAACAGACTTTCAGGTAGTAGCAGAGAGATACCAATTTCTCAGATACCTAAAGAAAAAAAAAAAAAGGGCTCTAGCAGAGAATTTAATGCTCATTCACCTTACTAGAGTGGGGAACAAGATGTGAACAGCATGTGAAATGCAATTATTTCTTCCATTCCTTATTGTGTTTTATTCAAAATCAAATCTTTGCAACAGTTTTGATTTCTCGTTTCACTAAATCTAGATGAAACCTCAATTCTTGCTTGTGTCTGCATTCAGAGCTGTTCACAACAGTGATTTTTAATTAATCCCCACCTGCCTGCCCCCCCCAAATCTGTTGCTTTCACTGTCTTTGCTGGAAATGCAGTGCAATTGCATGGACAGAAATCAGATAAGAGTGTTTTCTACTCTGATATTTAATGGATATAAAGGGAAGATTTACCATTGTTTTTATAACTCCATCTACAAAAGTTCTTGAAACAAGAAAGCTCTTTCCAGCACCTCCTCTACTGAAAGCAATGAGAGTATGTTCTGTTGCTTTTCAAGTAACAGAATTTATGAGTCTTTGAATGTGGTGAGGCTTTATTGGAATGATATCAAAGGGTTCTGTGACTGTTTCCCATTCATGGTGTGAAGGCACTTCATGGCTATGGAGCAAGTGTCTGTAGCACTCCTGTCCTGTACCAGTATATCAGTAACACACTTCATTGGGTTCCCAGAATTACTTATTTGTGATCTGAAATTACGGTTTAACAGGGTTCAAAAATCTATTGTGAGAGTCTCATCAGCATGCAGTAGATTGGGTGCATTGTCTGTTGTTTGACTGATTTCTTAAGAGGAAAGAAACTATACCAAAATCAACACTTTTGCGAAATTAGGTGTTCACTTTGGCTGGAGCCGCAAGTGAGTGCAGAGGCTCAGTTGAGAGCTGATGAAGACTTTCAGAAGCACCAGAATAAAATTCATATTATTTTCTAACGTGCCATTCTAGGCTTTAGAAAATGCATATGGCAATAGGTCTTGTGTGTATTGAATGGGATGCTTTTCTTCCTCCTGTGCTTATAGCAAGTGGCCCAATGTTTAAGACCCTCTGTAAGATGTCGTAGATGCAGCTTTGCATACTCTTCTTGCCAAGATCTTTCACATCAGGGAAACAGCTTAATGCTTGTGCTGCTAGAGACTATACATTTTTCAGTATTTGCCCCTGCCCCACTCCCCTGGATCTTTTTCTCAGTATTGACTTTCCCCCCTCCCCCCACCCCCCGGTATTTTTTTCAGCGATGAGGGAAATGGATTTTGGGATTTGTATGTGCACATGGTTGTTTTAACCCAGTGCATTCTTAGTGCCTCAGGAGCAGTGAACTGGTCTGTTCTAGCCTATGCCTATACTTCCTGGAAAAGTATGACTTCCCATAGAACTAGTTCAGCCTTTCAGAAAATTAACTGAATTCAAAGACCGAGTAAGAATCCAGTAATTCAAAATCGTAAGGATCTGAGCAAAAGCTGTTTGTGTAGGTGAGGTATGAGGCTTTGCTTATCTGTTTCCATCTATCTTCCCTGCCTGGATGTGTCTGGCACTGAATACTCTTTCTGTGCCACAATTCAATCTCTCTTTCCAGCCCTGAAAATCACTGTTACTTGCCTGATCATGCCTGCCTGGCCAGTAGTTGTTGCTTAAGTGGAAGCCTCTATGGTTGTTTGTAGCAAACCTTGCCGCCTTTTCTGCTAGGAAGGAAGACTAGGAAAGAAGACACTGAATGGACATCCTTTCTTGGGCATTGTAGCTTCAGCCAGGTATACAACAAAGACTTAACAGGTGTATATGGGCCATGAAACACAGTTAGTAATTTCAGTTTGGGTGCTCAGGCTTCTGTCACCAAAATGTGTTCTGTAATAGGCAGCAAAGTGAAAGTTCAGGGTTTGCATTTGTAGCCAAAACCAACAAATGAGATAGGAAACAGCCATGGAAAGAAGAACAGGAAGGAGCATACATTATTTTTGTTAAAGCGTAATGTATTTGAATGCTATCTTTCACTGTGAGAATAGTAATGAAACATTTATAATCCTATCTGACACATGTTCACATAGTGGGAAGGTACTTTTCTGTCTAAGAAGGTGAGAGACAGAAATGAGTAACACTTGTAAAGAGTAGATCAGTAAGTAGGTGTAGTTTTTTTTAATCTATCTGCTAGCATGTGAAACAGCTCTGTGTCTGTGTATTCTAATGAGAGAAGCACTATGCATCTCAATATTAGAAAACAAATGCCTAAGATGAAAATCTGTTTTCTTATACGTCACATCTTAACATTATTTTGTGGTGGGTTGCTAAAAGGCAAAGTAAAAATGACTGTAAATGTAGCATATGCCTAATTTATGTTATTGATTTCTGAGAGATTATAGATACTTTTACTATATTTGCATACCACCCCCCCCTCCCCCAGGGAGGTCATTCTTTCCCCATAGTCTCATTATTTTCCTCTGTGTGTGATCTCTTGGTCTTCATTTGTCACAGGTCACGCTAGTGTAGAGCAGGAGGTTCTCAACTTGACAAAGAGCAGCCCCTTTCTCATTGTGTGGCTTTCTGACTTAAGTGACATCTGTAATAAAGTTTGCCGTGGAGGGAAGCTATAGATGATGAGAGCACCTTGCAAGTCAGCTATCCTTGTGTGATATGCTGTGGTCTGGCAGGTGTTCAATAATAGCACTGCTTCATTTTTTCTTCCATAAAATGTTTTTTCTAACACCACAATAACTGCAAAAAATGAAATCATTGCCATTTACTCTCTAGCATTACAATGAAAGAGGCCACAGGTCACCAGAGAAGCAGTTACTTGAATGGTTAGAAGTTTTAGAGCAAGGTCTGAGGCCTCTAGCTGAGGGAAATGCTCCTCATCAGTTTCCAGAAGAAAACTGTTTTATGTGTGGACTAAAGCTTAGGTACAAACTTTCATTTTGATCCCTTTCTGCCATTTTTACTGTGTTGGTTGCAATACCAGTGATAACATTTATTTTTTTTGTCTTGTACAGCAGAAGACAGCTAAGCAGGTGCAGTACTACACACTAACAGATGGTCTTCTCATGAATTTGTTCTCTGTGCTTGCAAAGATCGTAATGAAAACAATTCTGTTGAAAATGACAGAGTAGTGATATCATTGGCAATGTTTTGATGGAGAAACCTTACCATATTTATCTATTTAATTTGACTTTTATTCTGGATGCAAAGGAAAAAGTATTTTATTTGACAAAAGCTCTACTGCTGAAAGCAGCAAGTAGAATACATTCCTCTTGAAGGAAACATTTACTTAGGGCAGAGTTCTTGTTTAGTTTAATATTCTCCTGCCTGTGTAATGCATATAGTCAAACTCATCTTTTTCTTACTCCTGTTTGTACTTGCTCTTTGAGTGCACAGCACCTAGTGTTAAGAAAGGTGCATCAGAACAGATTTGTACGTTCTTTTTTTTTTTTTCATAGTACCATAACAGAGAGGTATTCCACTTAACCTGCTCAAAGCCACAAAACCTCTCCAAGGGAAAAGTGTCCCAATGTACCACAGACAGTGCATACACAAGTAGCATAGACTTCCAGACTTCCTCTACCCTGCTTTCTTTAACTGTATTAGTTTTCTTGGCTTCCCTTATGTTAGAAGTTTCATTACAGAGGGAGATATTTTAAGAAATAAACCCTCCCAAATAACATCACTTCCCAACAACCCTAGTGAGGCTGAGTGGGAAAGGACAACGAAGTGCCAACATAAATATCGTTTGAAAGGATGGGACTCTCAAAGGACAGAAATATCAGTCTGTAGCAAGACTTATAAACCAAATTTTTATGCAATCATTTCTTTTGGTACTTTACTTTAAGTACGATCCCTAAAGGGCCAGCTCCCCTACCTTTGGTTTCCTTTGAGTAACTTGGGCTTTGTGTTTCAACATCAGCGTAGATATTTAAAAAAAAAAAAAAGGAGGGGGGGCAATCATTGTTAGAATAATTACCCACTTGCAACTGCTCCTGTTTTATTCTTTCCATTAATAAAGTAGGGCTGGAGGGTTTTTTTTTTTATTTCTCCCACTTCAGAGAGTGGACATGCAAACTTCATTTTGGCTTGCCACTAAAGAAAAGAGTAGACCCCAGGTAGATGTTACAGCATATAGGGCCAGAGTTTACACAGGGTAAACACATACAAATGTATAGCCCCAAGAAAGACAAAAGTGGGAGCTAAGATATTATGGATACTAGTCTGGGCTCCTGTTAAACTGATATTGGGTAAGATATCCCAAATGAGTGACTATGTTGCTCAAAGTTGTTCATCTTCTCTTTTTCCTTGTTCATCCCATCCTTTTTAAGGAGAAGTATACATAAGCCAAAGCCCATAATTTGTCTGCGTTTCAGTGTATGAAGTGCTATTTATAGGTTCTGCTGGAAAAGTTGGCTTTGCTTATTTAAAAAAAAAAGAAATTAATAAAACATGTTGTAATAAGCAATGTAAATGCCTAATTTCTTTTTTTCCCCCCTATTGCTAATGATTCCAAGCCATAATACTCAGATCCTTAAAATGAACGAATGTAGCTTCCTAAACTATTGCTTGAGTAAGAAATTGATTTAACAGTTTTCTCTGACTAGGAAAAAGATGAGAGGATTTACAATGTTTAAACTTGAAAATGAGACTTGATTTTCATATTGTACCAGTAGAATGCTGATGCTTCAATCATAGATAGGCAAACAAATCTGAGAAATCATATGAATGGATGTTGATGTGCAACTGATTGTCTGCAGAATAAAGTTTATACACAAAGGGATTTACATGTATTGGTACATACATTCAGGGCCTGAAATTATACTTACCTGCTCTCTAGTGTCAGAGGGCCCACGTTTCTGTCTGTGTCCATCGCCAACCTGCTCAGCTGCCCTTTGCTGCCCACCAGCAGAGGTGTGTATTTCTCGGACAAAATCCACGTGGCAGCAGCAGCCAGAGACTAGTAGGTGGGTCCTGCTCTGTTTCTAGTGGGTACTTCAGCCCCGTGTGACTTAGCCTTCAGTAATTGCTTACGTGCACATGGTTTATGTAAGACTGTGAACAAAGCATACAAGAGGGAGGTAGCTCAGGCACCTTTGGAGGGGGAAGTAGACAAGACCCCACTCATAAGTTAGGGGACATGATAGCTGTATTCAATTCAAGCTATTTTTGGGACAGAATTTCTAGAAGGATTAAGAATTATACTTCCCCCTGACTGTGAAATATCCAGACTCTCCAGGCACTGTAGTTATCCAGCTTTTCCACCCAAAAATCTTGCCTCTTCTGGTCTTCTGAAAGCTTAGGCAGTGGCAGACAGATCATAAAACTGGTGCTAAACTGAATTCCTGTTGTGGATGAGGCTTTAACAGCCTCTCTAATCTGTCTTTGTTTACAGTTGTTCAAATCCTACATAATCCTATCCTTCAACAGCTCCAGAAGACCTACCTTCATCCTGCCTTTTACTACACAGTTGCCAAACTGTTCAGTATGATATGGAGAATGGAGTTAATATGAAATAATATGTATATTCATAGTATATTTATGTATCTATCATTAATAATAAAAATATATTAGCTATATTTACAAACAGGACTTCGGAATAAAATGTGGGAATTCTGTTTCTTGATGTTTTCTTGAGGACAGCAAGTAAGACTAGAAAGAATACCTACACAGGTAAGCCTTACCATGCCACGGGGGATGGCAGTGAAGCCTTGGATGCAATAGTCTCTAAATTCAGTGCTCAGCTGCCTTCTGCCTTGTCACTTCCAAATTGTTTGCCAGATCTAAATTTGTAAGCCAGTTAGCATTTGGAATATTAATGTTTAATTACCACTTATTTCACTAAGAATTTAATACACAGTAATACATAGGAAGGCTGTACCTGTGCTGAAGAGTAACTGTTCTGTGCTTACCTAGCTTTTTGACACCAGAATTGCATTCCCAAGACATATACTCCGTCCTAAGATAAGTAGAAATTGATTTTAAAACTTGGAGCAGCATTTTCACCATAGCTGCATATCTCTAAAAAGCACAGAAGATGTTGACTTTAGTGTTCAGATGTAACTGACAGGTACACTTACCTGGAGGAAGGCATAGTATCAGATGAGGTGCTCTGGCCAACAGAACGCTGCTTTTACAGACTTAAGTCACTGCCCTTCTCTTTGTAGGCTGGTGAGCAAACAGGCAGAAGAAATCTGCACCTGACCTACATTAGTCCTTCTCCATGTTTGGAAATCAGTATAATTTACATCACCTTTGAAAACAGCAGTTCCTGTCAATGGCTCAAAGCAATGGTGAGCTGATCCAATACAAAAGTCTCCATTTCTGTCAGCTAAGTAATTTTTTTTATCCTATTTCTTTTTTTTCCTAGCTTTGTAGACTATGCTAAGCAGAAACAGAACTTCAGAAGTGGGATAAAGTTACCTACATTTTAACTACAATATTATCAGGTATGACTACTTGTCTTCTAAGCATGACAGAAGGTATACTAAACATAAAATAGTTTTTCCAGATAATTTCGCGTTACACGATGAGACTTCTAGGAAATTGGGTCAGTAGTAATCCTAACAGTATAGTTAAATTTAACTTTCCTGTTTTCTTTTTTGATTACATTAATTCTGCTCCATTCCTAGTTGTTATTTGTAAGTCTGTGCTACATCTGTTGTGTCCCCATTTATCAATCAAAATAGCTGTGTCACTGATGCTCATATGATCTCCTTGAAGATTGATGATCAATGTATGATGCTGCATACCGACAAGATTGTTTACGCAGCATATAGCTTGTTCTTCTCTCTACAGCTAGTATGGTAAAAAATGCTGGCATACCACTGAAAATTTCATGCCACAAGTAAATACTTATATTGTAATGCTTCTCAGGGAGTCCATGGCTGAAAGAAACTATGTAAGTGAAAAGCAGTGACAAGGGTAAGACAGAAGGAGGTTAACAAATCCAGGGGGAGGATACTCAAGAGGGAAGAAGTGGTCATTGAAGAACTTGAAGAACAAATGTTGCCAACAGCCTGAATACCAAGTCATAATAAAATTGCTAAATTTTAGAAGGCTGATGTATAAGTACTGTATCTAGACCCTTCTTTCCTGCCCGCTCCCACCCAAATCCCAGTAAAAGTTAGAAATATCTGCTATTTATTACAGTTTGAATGGTCACAGGTTTCTGTGGATTGTGTGCCACTGTCCACATCCAGATAATTGTCTGCAAACAGTAAGTTATACCTTGTTCCTCTGGTAGGAGACTAAAAAAAAAGCAAGCTGAAATAGTATAAAGCTGAAGTAGTGTATAGCTGATTTAACCTACTACTGCTCAAGCACAAGCAATGATTGCCTCAAAATAATGCTTCATTTTTTAATTATTTTTTTAAAATGGGCTAGTCTAGTTTCTACTACTCAATAATCACAGAAATTACCCTTCTTGTGTGGCCCATTACAAAGGCTGGATTGGGTAAGGAAGTTAGTAATAAGTCTCACAAGTATAGGAGAGGATTTATGTAGGGTTTTCTCCATTAGTATCTTATAGCCCTTGAACACTATGAACTGTAAGCTACAGTGCACTTGAGTCCTGACATTATAATGCAGAGAGTAGAACTCTTCTTTCTAAAATGGATTCTCTAGGAATGAGAAGAGGAAAAAAAAATAAAAATCAATCCAGTAATGTTTCTTTACAGAAAGCACTTGCACGCGAGAAGGGTAGCCGAACAGGGAAAATACTCTTTTCCAGCTCTTGTAACGATAGCCAATTGGAATCAACAACGTTGCCTTGCCTGGGAAAGGGTCATTCATTTTTGCCTCTTTAATAAAACTATTTTCTTAATTCTGCTTTTCCAAGTACAAGGAACAAACAGACCCTTTATCCTGCTACCCTGTGACACAGCATTTGAACCTAGAAGCCTGGAGTTCAGAAGGGCAATTTGTAGAGACCATGAGGAAGCCAAAGCACAGGACAGGCTGCCTGCCTCCAGGCAGGGACTGGGGGGCTGTGCAATCCAGGCCAAAGCAGCTATGGTCAGGCAACAAGGTATCTCAGAAAAAAGCCACTAATGCTTTTGTACAAAGAACTAATCTTTGCAAATTTTAAAGTAAACAACCCAATACAGTTGGGTTATAAACAACACAAGAATAGTACTACTATAAAGTGCTTGCTTTTAATCTTCTGTTCTTCCCCAGCTAAAGATGCAATACTGTTCCATGCTGGTTTTCGCCCCTTTTTCAAGAACAAGATTTCACTAGATCAGCTAGTTTTCACAGATTTAAATTTCCTTTTTTTTTTGCAGCTTGTGAAGGAATATATTTTTTATTAGTTCCATACTACCTATATTTAGATTTCTTTGGGATTCCCAGTAAACAAAACAAACAAACAAAAAACCCCAAAACAAACAACACCCCCCCCAAAAAAACATACCACAACAACACACCACACCAAAAAACCCCCAAACAATACCCAAAAAACCTGTCCTCTGAAGAGCTGCTGGAAAGAACACTCTTCTCATTTGTTTCTACATAGAAACAAATTTGTTTACTGCAAAACTGTTGCATGCAGATAACTTATTTCACTTGCACAAAGAAAAGAAATAGAATTAACAGCCTTCCATGCTATTGATTAAACAGTTATTTGCCATCATGAAATTGAGACTGACATTTAGTGCCCTGTTTTACCTAGCCAGACTTGCTAACTATTTAGAAGACTAGTTTTTCTACTTCTTGGGAGTAGGAATTTGATCAAGAAGCATTTCTAGGTGGCTCAGATGCAGCACGTCCATTTTATTTCAAATGCTTTATTTAAATGCAAATAGGTTTCAGCTCCTATTCATAGGTTGATCATAGTGCCCCATTGTTTAATAAACTCTTTCAAGGTAAAAAAAAAAAAAAGAAGGAAATAGTTCTGTGCCTTTTAAACATACTTTAATCTTTCCTTACACACACTGCTTTCCATCTCTGAAGTGGGATACAAGCTGGTCATTCTGGCACTGACACACTGAACAGTCTTCCATTTCCAACTAACTCTTTGAATCATATTTTATTAGTGCAAAGTAAATAGTTCTGCTGTATACTGGCATCTGCTTTATTCGTGTCTCTTGTTCCAATATGACTTGTTCTAAATCACCAGGAGCTTACCATGCAGTGCATAAGTGTCCTCACGCAACACAGGATGTGGGACTGTACTCACAGCTTTCTGGCAGCTCCTCTTTGATTCCTCAGTCTCCTCTCCAATTCTGGTGAGTTTTGGTCAATGACTTCAATTGCTGTCTCGTGACTTCTCACACCTCTGCTTCTTGCCACAGCTCCTTTTTCAGAAAGCTCTAAATTAGCTGCTACTATTGCAGTCACATTGCCCCATTTCATAAGACAGTAAGTGCTAGTCTGTAGCAGCCTAGCTCTGGCCTCAGTTCTGGACTTAGGTATCTATGTTTTCTCACAAAGCAGTTGGACTACATGAACGTCATTTTAGTCCAAATTAACATAAACTAATTCTGTTATTCCATTAGAATGTATTGGAAAACTACAGCTTTCTGGAAGTGTAAATGAACCAGACGTTCAAATCTCCATTTAATTTTTTTTTTGTTTCCTGTTTATTTGATAGGCTACTAATTATCTGTCTTCCACATCTCACGCTAGTCATTGTGATGTTTGTTCACAAGCAGTAACAAAAGGCATGGCTGCTGTCTTTACAAGGAGAACTTCCAGAGATATTTGTAAAACTGAAAAACAAATCTCATCTTGATGAATAAATGACACGTGCTATTTCTGACACCTTAAACAGAGAAATAAAGGCCCAGAGCCCCCTTTTCACAACTTCTTCTGTCCCAGCTCTCCTATCTTCTTCATTCTTGTTCCTTATGCTGCTTTACTGAATGCATCTACAGAAGAATAACACATCCAGTTGTGTGAGAAATGCATTTCAGCCTTATCTCAATTGCGCAAGATAACTGTCCCTAAACAATTCTCAAGTATGTAGAAAGTCATTAGCATTACAGTGTGTAGCCTCAATAGGTCCAGTATTAATTTACCAATAGGAAAACATTTTTTGTATCATATTTTAAAGTTTAACACCAATTTGAATTTTTTAAAAACCCAACAACCACAAGATTTCTTACTCCATGTAAGAAAAGCAAGTTTGTCTTTCTTTTCAATAAACCCTAAAAACCTATATATAAATACATCATATATTTCCAGAACTCCAGATTAGATACTTCTAGTTCCCGGTGATCCTCAGTTTTTAGGGGTTAGACACTTGAGGTTAAATACATAAAAGGATTTAGACAGCCATATGTCACCCTGCAGCACATGTATTTTCTATGTTCTGCTACCTGATAAATCGTTCATCCTTGACTGAGTTTATGCTTGTCCAAGCCAGCAAACTGGTTAAAATGGGAACTTCAGAAGTGATCAGGTTAAAGAGAGAAAATACACAACATAGCCAGCAGTTAAATTCTTGCTCTCAGAAGGCAATGCATATAACTTAATGGGGAAAGAGCTTTGTGTTTTTCTGTTTAGTTCCTTCTCCAGCCTCAATGAAAAAAAAAAAAAGTCAAGGTCAGCTCAGCCTTTTCTAAGAAAAACCTGAGGGAGGGAAATTGTCACTACTGTAACAAAGCCCACCACTGAAGCCACTTTTTTGATGTCCTGGGCACTGAAATTAATGGGAAAGATCTATTTTTTCCTTTTGCAAGATAGCTTTCACTGTGGGACCATGAAAGTCTACAAAGATAGGCAGCAGCTGAGAGAGCTTTGTGCACCAGAAATTATAGATATTAAGATTTTATTTTTTTAAAATCTAGATTTGGTTATGGTATTCTGATGTTTTGTTTAAAAAGGGATTTTTCATTTCTTAATAGTTTCTTTACACTCTTATTAAATGTGTTCAATTTGACAGATAATTGGAATAATAGGAACCTGGGTATATATAAAATACTTGTTTAAAAAAACCAAAAAACAAAAAAACCTTTTGCTTGTTAAAAGAAAAAGGAAAAAAAAAAGACTGACTTAGGTCCCTAATGTGACCATGAAAAGGAATGTAGGTGCTTGAATCCAAACCTGACATTTTTCAGAGCTCTGTATTACCTTGCTTTATCCTGGAACCTGAAATGCCTCAGTCATTAGTCCTCCCCTTCAAAGTCTTTGTCTGAATCTTGGCTTTTGAATGTTTCCAGATGCATTCCCTTTTCTTAAGGGCAAAGTTTCCTAAGGGGAAAGGAAGAAAAAAAAGCGCAAATTAGGTAATAGCATATAGACATTAAAATCCAAAGCAGTAAAACCAGTAACAAATGTGTTTAACCAGGAGTCACCACACACCTTTTTTTTATTTATTATCAAAGCTATAAGGATGATTAAAAATATTCTGTAATTGAGCACAGACAAAAGCATTGATGTAGTGACTGACCCCTCTTGATTATTCCACATTTAGGGTGGCTTAGGATTCACAAACAATTTTTTCCTGAATCTAAGACCCTGAAAGTTTGATCTGGTGTCTGTGGTCAGACCACAGATGATGATGTGCAAAAGTGAGGATGGGGAGGAGGTTCTCTATTAATCTGTTGCGATGGAGTGTCTTTGCAACAGTGACTGTTAGATGCATAAGCCTGAGAAACAGTGAACAATGGAAACAGAGTGATGAATTGTTGCTCAGGAACAGTAGTGGTGAGAACTTCTAGTTCTCTAGTTTTCAGTTCCTGCTTCCAACACTAAATATATTACTTTAGCTACTATTTAATATGGAATGCTGACATAATTTGAGATACTCTTCATTTCAGACAGGTGATAACCAATAAGCTAGTAAATTGTTACATACCTTCTGAAGATCACACTTGAGGTGTGATAATGCCCTCTTTCCAAGATAGCCTACATCCTCACTCTTCAGGCTTAGGAAGAAATTTCCTCACCTGCTGGACAGGCAGTCTAGGCAAGAAGGTTTTTAAATAAAATAATAAAATAAAAAAAATTAAAAAACCCGAACACACACACACCACCACAACAGATTTCCATTCTTCCTTCAAAAGAAGTTTGAGGATAATCTACAAAGAGCAGGTTCTAGGTTGTGGATACTCAATGAAATAAAGAGATGTCTAAGCCCAAAAGAAGGGTAGGATTAGATGGAAAGAAATAATGATGACATGGCTTAGGCATCTCTGATCATACTTAGATGCCTGTTTTGAAACCTAAATGTTTGGTTTCCATTTTAGCCACCAAACCCTCCCAAGTACTCCCCACAGCTTGAAGGTAGGCTTTGAAGCCTAGGGTTAGTTGTCAAAATTTCTATCTAAATCAACGGAGAAGTTCTCACAGGTTAATAGTTACTGCTTATTTTCTTGGAAGGGGCATAATATCCAGTCCTAGATGTCTTGAAGAACCTCAGCCCTTCTTCTGTGTTTACAAATATTTTAATTCCCTTGTTCCTGTGCTATAAAATGAAGTTTAAGAGTGAAATCTTAGGTACAGAGATGCTGGCTATAGGTAGTCTTTAAGTCTCTCAAAAAAAAACCAAACAAGCAAAAAACCCCAAAAATGCCCAACAACAAAAACCCAACCAAAAAAAAAAAAAAAAACCCAAACCAACCATGACAACAAAAAACACCTCAGAATTCAGAAACTTGACATTTCTAGGACAAAATAGTATGTTAGCAGGTTTTTTGGACTAATTTTATGGTAAAGCGAGGAGGGCAAAATGAAATCTTTAGTATAATAAGAAATTAGCATATTTTTTTCTCTAGCTCCACATTACAACAGCGTTTTGCAGTCTGAACTTTTGGGTTACACATAAAACTACACTATTATTCTAGAAAAGAGAAGCTGTTTTAACTGATAACAGCATTTCTAAAATAGCCAATTTAAAGAAAAATAAATAAGTTTGCTAGTTATAACAGAAGGGAGAAGAGGGTACCTTTTAATGCCATTGTTACTGAAAATCCTGGCACAGAGAGTGCGTAACCAAGCACATCTTGACAAAAGGAGGGATAAAAAATTTGCTAGCACACAGCTCTTCTCCCCCGCATTTCTTTACTGTCAGTATAGGTCTAGTGAGCACAAATGAGATGCCTGAACTGCATCTACTTGTCTGCCAATATAGAGTGGAAGTACTTGTACATTGCAAGTTCTTCCAGGGGCACTATTTTGTGTCTCAAAACAAAACAAGAAAAACCCCAACAAACCACACACACCACCACAACCCAAACAAAGGGACAAAGGCACACACGAATTAAATGCAGAGACGGTGTTTGAAATAAGAAAAAGAAGCACTCAAATGACCACCACTCTTTCTAACTCAAGTAATTAGTCAATAGTGGATTTTTTTCACCTTTAAAAGCAGTGAATAAGCAAGGTTAGCTGTAAATCTAATTAGAGAGAATATATGCCATTTCATTTCCCATTTTTCTCGAGAACAGATACAATAGCAGCCAGTTTCTTTAATCACAAATCAAAGCCTCTTTATAGCTCGTGCTCTGGACTTAAATTCACCCTCTCTTGGCTTCTTCCTAACGTGAACTGAAGATTTATCTGATTCTCTCCTGTCTTTTCTGCATGCTCTCAGCTGCAGGATCCCAGCCCCTCTTCCTCCACTGTCAGTATGCAATTACCGCTTCATTTTGGAGGACAACCAGCAAGTATATACACCAGCATGATGATATATTATAACTAACATATACAATTTAACAAACACAAGAGAAGACAACTATTGAAAACATTAGACATTTACCTAACAACAAGTAAATGGTTACAAGCGGCTAGTTTATAAACCATAATTATAATATGCTCTATTATAAATTATCTGCTAGTACTATAACTGGGTATGTTTTTTCAGTCATATTACCATTCTCTTGTTATGTTCAAGACAGGGCACATACTGTACAGATTTCCCTTGATAATTAACAACCACCCACAACTGCATCTTGTCAGATGAGATCAAGGCTTACTTACAGGAATGGAGACTCATCATTTCCACTGGTAATTTATAATCCGAGCTGGTTGACTGGAGACATTTGTCCCAGCTGAAAGGCAGCAAGTGGCAGCAACCAAAGCCTGTCAGATGTGACTGTTGACAGTTAAGCACACTGCACTGAAGCTTGGAAAATAAAGCCAGACAACTTGCCTAAGACGTTAGTGCTCATTAAGTGGTGATAGTGGGCAGTCCTGCTGTCTTCTGAGAGAAATTGGTATTATCTCCTCCACTACATTCCACTTCATCAGCAGTTTCCAGCACATATGAAGACCCAGGCTGTAGTGTAGTGCAGTATTGCACTGGAGAGCTACTGATGTGCATAGCAGGTGTTGGCCACAGAACTGGTTTCACATAAGGAATGAAAGAAAAACTTAGACATAATCATCAACTCTTCCTCTGCATAATTTACTTCAGAATGAAGAACGGAGATTAAGGTGCAAAGCTGGAAGTAGAAGCAAATGCTTTTGAGACCCAAAGGTTACGCTAAGTTTCAATGAAGGAGTCATCCATTGGCAAGCCACTCTACATACCTTAGTGGAATGGGGATCAGAATTAATTTTCTGGAGTTTCTGGTAAGGCACAGACTCTTCAGTGTGGCCACAAAACACTGACCTGTAAGTGAAAGAAGGATTGAGCTCAGTAAGTTGGAAAGCACACCATTTTCAGTTGGTTTCCCCCCCCCGCCATAGATATGTTGGCAAGACAGAATTAATTCTAAGCTAACATACCCTTTTTTCAACCTCTCTAAAGCACCATGTCAGCTGTCCAGATTCCAAAAATCTTTATTTCAGGGAAAATATAAGTAATTTCCATTTGCCTAAGTATATTTATCATTAAAAGTTTTGTTGTACTTTTTCGTGGTTTTAAATAATAGGACTCAGCATCCTTGCCAAGACAGAAAAGGACGGGGCGTGGTTGAGCGGCCCAGGCAGGCACATGCGAACATCCCCTCACAGTTGTACAGTCTGTATCTGATTCTGCCATATCCATCTCCACTGCCTAACACTGAAGATAATCTCCGTGACCAAAATGTACAACTGTTTGCACAGCGACAATACACTGAGCTTATTTTTAGCTCAAACATGTGGCACTACTCACTGCGCAGCTGCTTTCATGCATTAATGCATTGTGATACAAACCCCTAACTGCAAGAGCCCAAATTAATTGCAAGCAATGAGACGTTTTGGACTGAAAACCCCTTTTGGCTACATCGGAATAGAGTTGTTGACTTTTCAAGCTAAGAGAGATATGAATCATGGAAAATATTTCATTCTTAACCCCTCAAAGTACCCAATATTCCTGAACTAATGCAAAATGCAGTTATGTGTTGGCTTAGAAATTACTACTTCTCTGCCAAAGGTTAATTTAGACTATTCATCCAAGATTAGTTGCAAGTTTTTAAAACTGTAAATAAACTCTTGTTCCTAAACAGCGCAGGTTTTCAAAGCAGGGAGTATAACCCACAGCCTATAAAAGGAAAAGATTTAGAGCAGAAATGGGACATTTGACTTTGCATATTTGGAACATTTAATCACCCTCTTGGTTATATGGAATAAGTTAGACTGGCAGCTTTTTCTTCAGCTCCTTAGTGAAAGTACATTTCTTTAATGCAGCCTTAATGCTTTGTAGGATGACTTAAAATCTAGTCCTGCATCTCTTACAGACAACTCTAGAACGCCCCTTTGTTTCAGGAGGGAAGAGGCCCAAAGACTGCAAGTGCTATGGACCTTAACCTTTTCCTCCAGTTTAACAACAGTTTACATCTTTTCACGTTACAAGATTATTAAACAAACTGCTGTATGCGTAAACCCACTAATATTAAGTTAGTTGGGGGATTTTGATCTCATTATATTACCTAGAGAGCTATGCAAAACTTAAGCTATTTTTACCTGTAAGCTCAGGAGAAAATAAAAAGCGTAAGGTGTACCAGGAGTTTCTCAGGACTTATACTGCTATAAAGAAATGCAACTGGGGAGACACAAAGTAATTTTTATGGGACCTAGATCTCAGACAGACAAGCTTTGGCAGATTTGGCTGTAACGCTTCAAAACACTGAAGCTGTTGAATCACCTGATACTGCCCTTTTGCTGCAGACAACTGCCCACGTAAAATGAACATCCTGGGTCTGCCTTACATAGTATAATTTTAGAACATATTTATGTTCACTGACAGTTTAAGTCAATTATTCATGCTGCCAATTACCGTATTAAAATAAGCAAATGTGGTATTCTATTGTCCTTACCTGAGGCGGGGNGGGAAGAGATAGTTCAGGTCAAAACAGCTCAACTCAAAACAGCTACACCCATGTCTGCTAGCTAATCTTGTGTAATTTCATCTCATTTTCACATTTCTTTTCCACCTCTGAAATTTCTGTGGGTGCATGAAGGCACACATGATTTTAATCCTGTTTAGATTGTAGGCAAATGCGGTTTCGATAGGTTCATCTCTGGCTCAAGTAGTCAGAAACTTTTATTTACAGTAAGATGCAAGTTTAAAAGTAGAGACAGTATTATATTAACATCAGTCTTGACATCACTAGACAGAATTCCACAAAGCTGAGGACAGCAGCATTATGAGGCATAGGTGAATCAAGGATAGGTGAGCACCCAGGCCCATACGTAGCAAATAACCTACACTGCTATCGCATACGCGTGCCAATGTGCCGCTGCTGCCAGCTGCATCTTTTGACCTGAATGCTTCTCTAGTGAGAGTTTGGATAGACCTGTATCCTACCTCAAAATGGTGCCCTGTAGCTGAAGTGTTACACGTGGCTGAGATCTTCAAGAGTCAGGTGCTAGGTCGCAGGAGTGCTTACAGCCTCAGAAGCCCCTCAGGCAGTAACTGTGCTTCCTGTAACCCCATTCGACCTCGCCACATAGGAACTGGGTGCTCATATTTAGTTCAGACGGACAATACCTCTGGCCTGTCACAGCTGAACTTTAGTCAGTAATGCCTTGGTCAATATACAGTCAGAAGATTGGCACTGATCAACCCATCACACAGTGTTCTCCAGAGCAGGGAAACCTGGTGTCTCCTCAGCAGAACTCTTTCAGTCCACAGACCTACCTTCTGTCGAGCTCCCAAAGGCTTACCCTGCCTGACAAAAGCAGCTGAGAACCTTAACACACCTGGTGGAGAGCCTGATGCCAGGCTATTTTCTTGAAAGCACTTGTTAGAAGTGCCTTTTTTTTTCCCGAGTCCATTTACTCAGTACACACTAATAATCAGAGACATCCCCAAAATAAGCAGCTCTCAAGCAAGGTGTTCAGTTCAGAGGGGCAACAGATACTATTTTTTGTTGTTCCCTCAAGCAGCCCTAACTTTTCATCTGACAATACAATCAAAAGCTGTCTGTAGAAGAATAGATTTCTGTCCTCCCAACAGCTGTAAAGCAGAAATTGGAGTGGATAACCCATGCATAGCTATAATCAAGATTACTTATCAGGTCTATTTAGCCTTTTTAGACCTACTAGACTATCTGGAGACATTAAGGGACACTCATGAATTTAAAAAAAAATAAAAAAATCAAAATACTCATTTTAAGGTTGCAGCGATCATATACCTCACTTTACTAAGCAGCATAAACAAGACTAGTTATTAGATGTACTCTTTGAGTTGTCCTATGGAAAGTATCATTCTGTTGAATTTAATTTTGTACTATATGAAGCAGTTCTAAAGTCTTGAACAGGTAAAGACTTTCTGTGAGGCTGCAAAGATCACAGCAACTTACCGTATCAGATGCTTTTGTCAGATCAATGAAAGCTTGCAAAATATCAGTTTCTGCATATTTGCCTTGATAAAGGTCTTTATTGTATTATTATTGCCTGGGAATTTTCCAATAGTTTGCATCAAACCTGCACTAAGATTCTGGAATTCTTATTTCAGCATCATGCAAAAACAGCAGTCTGTCAGTAGGAAAGCTAATTGACCTAGGCTATTTAGTGAGCATCTTTAGATATTGCTGTCTATGCCAGGTGTCCTTCCACTCTTCCTGATTGTCACTGCATGTGACAATGTCATCTACAGAGATGCATAGCCACTGCCTTGTCCTTATCCGGTTTAGAATACAATAGGATAAACTATTTCGGTTGGAAGGGACCTACAGTGATCATCTAGTCCCACTGCCTGATCAATTCAGGGATGACCAAAATTTAAAAAGCATGTTGTTAAGGGCACTGTCCAAATGTCTCTTCTGACAGGCTTGGGGCATCAATCTCCTCTCTCGGAAGCCTGTTCCAGTGCTTGACCACCCGCTCGGTAAAGAAATGCTTCCTAACATCCAGTCTGAACCTCCCGTGGTGCAGCTGTGAACCATTCCTACATGTTCTGTCACTGAATACGAGGGAGAATTGCTCAGCAACTCCTTAGGCACTTCTCCTCCTCAGGAAGCTTCAGAGTGCCACAAGGTCACCCCTCAGCTTTACTACAACACTTCAGCATCTCTGGCATATCCTGTGATAAAAATACTGTAATTATACGCACACAGAAGCAGCCCGACTTTCCGAATTTAGTAATTTTGTGATAAGAAGAGACCACCCGTGGGGCTGGCAGTAGTGGTAATGGCAGAGAAGCTCTAATGCTGCACTCACCTGAGCTTGGGTAGGATCAGTGTCAGCTATTGGCCTCTCAGCTGCTCTAGCTTATGTGTCAGTACAGCCTTGCACTGATACACCAGCTCGTGCTGGTCCTCCGTGGGAACCTCTACTACTTTCACTGCAAATCACCTATAGTCAGACTTTATGGAAGGCGTTGGGTTTCTTTTGTTTGGTTTTTCTTTTACATGTTTTAGCCAATTTCACATTTTACCTCATTTACCAATTTACCACGTTTTACAGTACATGGTTACCAGGCAGAAAAATCATAGGAATATTAACTTAATAGTGACCCTGAGGTCAACTATCACTTTAGCTGACTGAAAAACTCATAAGAGAAACTTTTTGCTGGGCTAGTAAAGAGTTGCCTTTAACCTCACGTTGCTAGCCTAGTTGTTTCAGCAAAACCCTCCAAACAAGGGCAGGGGGAGAAAAGGTAAGCACTGTGTTCCCAGCACTGACTCCTTACAAACCTCTTACCCTAGGAAAATGGCGCTTTTTCTAGTGTTCTTTCTGGCACTATATTCTGTAAGCTCTTATTAATACTACTGAAAATGAGTTTTGAGTTTCCCTCAAGCATACTTATTCATAGTTAATGGCACACACTGAAATTATGTTCTGATAGTTATTTGGTTAGCTGTGTTTTATGCCAAACACTTATACAGTCAGTACAAGAGACCTAATCTGTAATACTGTTTTAAAGTGGGAAACAATACAAATTCTTTCTTTAAATTATAGTGGGACTGGTTTACTTGGATGGTATCCTCCTTTCTCCTCTTACCTGAAAAAAAAACACAAAACCCACAACCCAAAAAAGCACCAAAAAAAAAAAAAAAGCTGTTAAAGATTTTCAAACTTTTTACGTTAAAATCTCCAAGGCATTTAGCAATTAGGCAGCTGTCCTCACAGTTACCTTGTGACTTCTCCATTAACCCATGCTCATCTTCTCATCTTCTGCTATTTATATAGAAACGATTAGTGGTTGTGCGCTTTAGATCCTCCTTTATCCTATGCTTTTTTTCCTTACCTCTGAGCTGTATAATTTAAGACAGCACAATTTCCTCAATCTTATTCCCCTGTAAACAAATGTGAGAGCTTCAATTAGAAGTATTGTGATAACATAAACCATAATGGAGAAGCAGGGATCACAAGAAGAACTTAACAGTTGAAAAATCTGATTTCTCAGCATTACTTCAGTACATCCAGAATGCCCCAAATCATGGGGGATATTAAAATACAGAGACAACTACATGAAATTACATAAAACTCATTAACAAAATTAATTTTCAGGACCAGTTATTGTGGAAGTGTTGCCCAAATGTGCACTAAATAATCAATTCCATAGTTAAATTTGTGTTTTATGAGAATCAGCTAAAGCAGCTCAGGACAGGCCTCATATACAGCATGCTTAGTCACATCTTTTGTAGTAATTATTTTTGCCAACTTTCAATTTACTTGCATGATACTGCACAACAACGGAGTAGTCAGTTATTTTCATTTCTAATTACATAAAAGTAGCACAATTGGTAACATTTCCGATTAAAAAGCCTTTTATCTGGTTGTCACCCATATATTAAGAACAAAGTAAAACACTGTTCTAGACCTGTGTTATTTGCATATTTATTTTTGCTAAACAATTGCTCCTCTACAGATCTGCAATGTATTTTGTGATTTAGAGATACTGAGTATTAGGTCAAAGCAATTGAACAAAATGAAGCAGACTTCAGGTATGACTGAATTGCTAAGTGTTAAGTGCAGAAGTCTAGTGCAGATTTTGTACTCTACACAAATCTATTCTCATTTCTGTGAGTGGCTAAAGGTATAAAGCTTCTAAAACAAACTCTGCTCATAAGGCTTTTTCCCCTCAGTGTTTATGTTACATCACTTGTTCTTTCCTACATGTTAAGAAGCTTCAACAATCACTTACCTTCCTAGATTATTCATTATCCATTTATTCTCTTCAATTAACAGATTTCAGGCACTATTACTAGCAAATTCTTTTTCTTTTGGCTACACATCTGGCAGCCAAATACTACAGCTTTTCTGATCCACTCCAGATGCAAAGTGCACTCTGCAGGATGGAAAGAACCAGGATTAGAGAAAAGCTCCCTGCTACCTCCAGCCTCAGTGGCAGCGGTTGAAGCTGCAGCTCCAACAGAAAGACCTGTACTGTGCAAGACTGGACAGGTAGCCAGGCTCACGGGAGGGAAGGGGGGGAAGCAAACCAACTTCAGAGGTCACAGAGCTTAGATTTAACAAGTTCAGCAAGAACTAGATACTACTAACAAAGATTTTTGATAGCAATGTTATGAAATTGTCAGTTTAAACACAGATTTAGAAATTTTCTAAAATTTCTAAAATATGTAGAAAAATAAGTGGAATCTAAATATAATCTAAAACATTTAGATATTTAAACACAGATTTAGATATTTTCTTCTACTACCTTCTGGTCCAGAAAGATGCAGTTGTGCATTGTAGGAAGTGGTCTGGCAAATGCAGAAAAAAGCCTACCTCATGGGCCTCCACCTTGCAAGATCCTCATCCTCAAGTACACATATTGATACCGGTACATGCTATCATTGAACTGACAAAACCAGACACTGGGACAGTATATGATGTAACCATGTTTTACTCAGAATATGAGTGAGGCAGACTTTCCAAATGAAGACGTTGAGTCAGACTTGGAAAAACTGACTTCGCCAGCTTCCGTTTTGATGGAAGGCCTCAAGGCATAAAATTAAAACTTCTGCATTTGGATATTAGCCTGAGGATGTTGCAGCTTATGCTCAGAACTGCTTATGCAGTAGTACTGCAACCCACCAGTTTCGATCTTCCTTTCTATTTTCTAACATTAGGGATACCAAGGAAGTGCTCTGTGTTTGGGCTTTTGAAGGATGCATGAGAACTTACGCTGTAGCATCCTGCAGCAATATGTATCATCTCTGTCATTTTCTCCTCTTTTCAAAATGTTTGGTAAATCAATTTTCCTTGCTTATGCTGAGAATGCTGAGCACTACTAGGGTTATCTCTGCTGATAAAAGGTAAGATCTTCATAATGTAAGATTCTCACATACATTATGAAGATATGTAAAAAAAAATAATCTTAGGTCTTCTATAGCAACCATACTCACTTCAGAACTTGTCATGCAGCAAATCCAAAGATATGATACACTCAAATCCAGCGAAAACGTCCTCTCCAAAGGGTAACCTAAAGCAGAAATGGCCACACAACTATCCCTCAGACCACTGTCCTCTGCAGCTGCAGCACACACGGAGCCTGCATTTCTCACCCTTACGTAACCCTAATTACTCTTTCTTTCATTTCTAGTACTGCATCTGCTACTTAATAGTCTGGATTTTGGCAAGATGGGATGATGAGTTTGTTAGCCTTATGCAAGTATATTCAGTAAGCCAGAATACTGTCTGTGATCCAAAGCAAGGATTTTGCCAGCTCTTATTATCACTAGTATTTTGTGCTTTACAGTGTTATATGTGACCTGAAATATTACTTAAGTCTTTTCCACTCCCTCATCCCACAGGGAAGTTCCCCTGCACTAGGCGTGTGATTTTTTTTATTTATTTATTTTTTTTTGTGCATCAGGCAAACATGAGGCTGTTATAATGAGAGAGGGCATTAAAAATAATACCACCAATAAAAAAATCTTCATACACTGAAAATTGCCTGAGGAGCATATAAAAAAAGTGATTCCCTCCCTTTCCCATCCCTTTCAGTTGCTACTTCAGCAGGTCAACACATAGCATTTTGGAATGCACTTCGCAAGGCTAGAAGGAGGGACAATGAGCTGACATTACCAGTCATTCTCCAGGGATTAAAGACATTTTTAGCCTTTGACAAGATGTCAGATGAGGGACAATACGTTTTTACCACAATCCTGGAAGTTTTTACACAACAGACTCCAAGCTTGTTGGCTTTTTCAAAGTGCAATGATGATGTCAGTTGTTCTCCCTTCACTGCTGAGATTTCTTTTCCTAGGGACTGATCTGCCTGCCCTGTTCTTCCACATGTCCTACTCCTCTTCAAAAACCAAGCTTCTTAGTGACTCCATCCACTTGAGACATGGAGAACAGGAGTCTTCTGCTTTTCAAACTTGCCCTGTTCCTTTCTCAGTTCCAGAGTCTATCTAGCTCTTTACAATTTTTAGAAGTGCTTGTAGCAGAGAACATTTAAATAAGAGGGGCTCTTTTCCTGTGCTCCTTTTTGAAACAAAATGTAACTGGTTCTCCATTTTGAAAACCATTTTAAGAACTGTAGAACTGTTGTGAAATCTCCAATACCATTTCATTTTCTGGGAAACTAAGTGAAAAATCCCCCAAATTTTCAACTTTATCAAGTTGAATAGAGCAGATTCATCATGTGAAGAACACAAATAAGCTTGGAATTACATGGCAAAGTGACAAATTCCCCTTATTACTTGCGGTCCATACTTTTTTTTTTTTTTTTAAATAAAATACTTTTTGTACTAACTCTATTCAATCTGGGGACTTCCACCCTCTCCTATCAGCTTCTTTCACTACTCCATTTCCAGCCATCCTTCCATTTACATTCTCTTTGGGGATTTCCTCCAACTTTAGTACCACGTTTGCTGACTATAAAAGACGTCTTCAGCTTTCTTCTACTGTACAGAGGTTACAACTTCTTGATGCTTCTGTCTAAATACTAATTTAAATGCATATCCTCCAGCAACTGATTCAGTTCCCACATAGTCAAGGTGAGGACTCCATTTATTAAAAAATGCACCAGAAGAGAAATAATGAGGAGTATGGAGATAAAAAGGGAAGGACTGAATGGTTTCAGACTACAGAGTTTGGAGTCCTGACTTTAGATAGCACTGGCAGACAGTACTGGCAGACTAAACATAGCCTATAGTTCCTTCAGTACTGACAGACTTACCACATCATCAGCAAATCAACACTATTAAAAAAAAAACCCAACAAAAAAAGTACACCAGCAGAGCAGTAGGAATGGAAAAGGGGCTGAGAGTCGCTTACATATAGCTCTACAATGTCAACCATTGACAAAGTAGTAGAAAAACTAGAAGGTACAGCAGAAGAAGCACTGTTGTCCCAACCACCATCAAAAAACAACTGCAAGAGCAGTTCAAAATCCAACATAACAAATCCCAGGTCATAAATACTAATTGAACTGTGGTATCCTGACATATAGTGGTATCTTTACTACAGATCCTTGAAACCCTTATTTTCACTCACACTGGGGATTCTTCTCAAATTTAGCAATGGAGAACACGGGAGCAATTGGCTTCAAACAGAAAGAAGTCTCAAATCAGGTCAAGAACTAGGTTTGAGTTTTCCTGCGTCAGTCAATTCCTGAAGAGTTCACATTTATATAGGTCCAGTTTTTCAATGTTCATCCACCCTTGCAGTTTATCTTTTGGGAATTATTTACTTACCAGGTAACATCAGTGGAAACCCAGATTGCATGAACATGAATAATTCAAAACTTCAAAAGAGGGAGGGAACCAAATAGATGCATGTCTTGGCAAGATATATTAGCATTTTCCAATAGAATCGAAGCACAAGTTGAATACACCCTAACAAGTCTGTCAGAAACCTTCAACAAATTTTACCACTTAATCTGTACCAGACTGCAAATACATTTTTCCCTGCCACAAGCATTATTAAATAGGTGCCAAGACTCAGGTCCACAGCAGATGCTAGGCATCTGCTTCTGTCTCACAAGACCTCATTCTACCATGCAGGTACCACAGACCTTGAGGAAGACCTGTGCCCTTCCAAGATGTCATCTAACCACAGAGGAGCTGATCAGGTACTGCTAGTGCCCCACAGTTCAGGCTACTTTGAACACCCTTCAGGCTGTGTCTGTGAAGGTTTGGATGAGATCACAAGTGGGATGTTCCTCTGCCTGTCTTACTGGGGATATTCCTCTTACCCAGACATATTAGACCACCATTGTCTTTTTTTTTTTAAATTATTTTTATTTTACTTTCCCTCAGTTAAAATAAAAGATTGCCAAAGAAAATTTATGATTTTATATAGGTTTTATAGGCTGTGGAGAGATCCTAAGGTATTCTCCTGAGGAGGAATCTTTTCAAAGCTAAACAGTAGACAGCAGTCACTACCTTCCAGATCTATATTTGGCTAATCCTTGATTAAACCAGATAAAATTAATAATAGAGAAAAGAAAGAATGATAGAACTATATTTTTTTAAAATACTCTCAGATATATAAAATTGTCTCTCATACAACTTGGCATAGTAAGAACTCCCTTGATGCAACTGAACCTATAAAGTTCAATCGCTCTGAATTCGCATCTATCAGGGCCGAGTGGGCTGGCAGCTGAAGCAACCACTAGCCTGCATAATTTCTTGACTGTAAAAACTAAACAACCCATGACAAATCTGGAAAAATGAGAATCAAGAATAGATACTGTACTGTACAGGCTTACAAAAGACGCACTGGGGAATACTAACCTTATGCAAGTATTTTTCAAAGTAGGCACTGCTCTGGGGTTCAGCATTTATCTTTAAAGCAGAAAATATACAGTAAGTCACAGCAAATCCACACTCGGGGTACACAGAGGCCCAAATACTGACTTTTCCTACTTGGACGCACCTGAAAGAAAGAACCAGCAGTAGCTGCTACCTTAGAGCACACCAGCTCAAGGTAATCGTAACGCAGCCGCCTGACTTCCTGACGACACGGGAAAACCAAGTTGTGCTGCTGGCAGGAATTCCCATGTCAGGCGCATGTCTTCTGCATCCAGAGCCAGGGATCAGCTTGTCTTTGGCTTCCCTCTTGCAGCTAGCGCTGGAAGAAGCACAGAACTTACTGCTTTTTAACTACTACAGCAGCTCCTGCTGCTCTGCCCTCTCATGGAAATATACCTTTTGGCTTATATAAAGATAAGACTTGGACCCCCAGCTCCTGGTGCATGGATGCACAGACTCAGATCGTCCCGTTTTTACTGTAGGAGTAGGGTAATAATTGATCCAAAGGGAGAAATCAATGCACTGCTCACAGTGACAACAGAGGTGACTGTGGCAATCAAGGGAAAAGTGGAATGGAACACACACACGGAAGAGGCAGAGGGTGGATGGCGCATTCTCAGCCTGCAACTACAGAATTACTTTCAGATATTCTTCTGAGAAAATACACAGTGTGCACATACCACGTGATGCTGCGAGGGGGAGTATATAAAATGATAGTTACACGGGAAGAGTGAACTGAGAAAGATAATAGGTGTGTAAAATTCCAATATGTAGGTCCACTTTGTTCTTTTAGAATACAGATTTTGAATATTCAGTCTGACAGTTTACCAGTGATTCAAACTGCAGAGATATTCATACGATGTCCAAGTAGTACAAATACTTGATATTCACAGAGAATTGAAATGAAAAAATATTGTGTGGTAACAGAAAAATGAAACGATAAGGCACATAGAACAAAAAAAATAAATAAATCCCAAACTAATAAACTTCTCTGATCACAACTCATTAATCAGTTTTCCCAGAGCAGTAGTTTGCATTCCTAGTGCCACCAATGATGATGAAAATAAAACAATCCTTAAAACAGGATTTATTTAATGCAATAGGAGTGGACTGCAAACATGGCCATTCAACGTTGGCTTTTTCCTCTTCCTCTCTCAGCTTGAATAGAACAAGCTACTGATAAGCAGGACCATCAGAAGTGCTATAACATTAAAACTAGGATATTTATCATCTCACTTTGAAAGATGAAGCATCCAATTATAGTGGTGGGCTATAAAGATAAAGTTGAAATTCAGGTTGTCAAAGTGGTCGAGAGGGGGTACATGTTATAGAAGTATCCTGGAGTTGAGTGCCTTACTCCCTTTGGACCTTAATAAATACAGCCTAGAGGCGATATAAACCTGAGAGAAATGATCAGTTGCAGTCTCTAGGAGACTTGCGTGCTAATCCAATACCTGTGCCAAGAAGAAATAAATCATAATTGTCCCTTCTGGAACTCACTCTTACGCATTAGATGTAAGGGAGTCTAAAAAAAATAGTAGTTTGACTAAAGCAATATTTCTCACTTGTGGTATTGAACTGAGGTTGAAAACAAACAAAACCAAACACACACACCCCCCCCCAAGAAAATTTTTCCCAGTTTTTGCAAACCAGGTGTGAAAAACATTCTGTTATTCTCCCATTTGGCCAGTTTTATACCAAGTGTATTTCTGGCCACCGCAAATCATAGAATCATTAAGTTGGAAGAGACCTCAAGGATCATCTAGTCCAACCGTCCCCTCACCACCTATTACCCACTAAACCATGTCCCTAAGTACCACATCCAATCTTTCTTTAAACACCACCAGGGACGAATGTCTCTTATATGAACGCATTTATGAACATCCATATCTGTATATTCAGCTTTACAAAGGAGTCTCTTCTGGATAACAAGGGGAATTTTCTCAGATATCTATAAAAGTTATCCACCTATCCTCTTTGGGTTTTTTATTGTCTCATCCAGTAGACTAGAGTTGTGCGTACTACACATACTCCGAAGAGACCTTACATAAAAGGCTGGAGTAAAGAATAAACTATTCATTAGCAATCCCAAATGTACGCAATGTGTTACAAAGGCAGGCAAACCAAGGGTATTAAAAAAAATAATAATGCTAAGATTTTTGGGTCATATTCACAGGGACTTCTCTCACATTGTGGTACTGAGCCATAAAGCTGCTATGATGTTTTTCTATCACGTACCTCAATCCCCTGTGTAAGATCTTTGTCTTCAATGTTGCTATAGCAAGCAGAATCCCAGTTTGGGCACACACATTTATTCATGAAACACTTGAAATTCTTCTTTGGAATAGAAACCGCTCCCACCTTCTTAGAAAGGCTACTGTGCCATGGCTGTATGAGCTGTAGTTATCTGTTGTCCTCAGACAGATGTTTCACTAAGCTCTAAATAAATCATTAGCCCACAGCAAGATAAAATGCTCTCTCCTGCATCACACAGCAGAGTTCAGATTTCAGGGTGAAGGCTTTCCACACAATTAATCATGTATTTCATGGGAGCATACATACCGAATCATATTTTATACAAGCTTATGAACGGGATTAATGCACACAGCTTACTACAGGATCTTGACTGACATGCGTTTACTTTTAGTCATCGAGGGGCAGATCGGTCTTTCAAGAAAAGTTTACCAGTGGCTTCTTGGAATGACGGCCTGTGGATGAAATCCCACATTAAGGGCGTATTTTAACTGTTCCATTCTCCTGCCCAATGAAACAATCAGCAAACAGCTGAGCAAGATGGAGCTTATGTGAGTTTCTAAGTAAAAGAGAAACTTCAAACAGGAAATATTGGAAAGCAGGATCTTGGTAGCCGTAGTACTTTCTTTCTTAACACACCGCTATATCTATGCTCATAAAATTTTCTCTTTTTCATTGAGAAAGCAGTAAAGTATGAAATAGGTGTGGTTTTTACTAAATATTCATAACCTGGGGCACTGCACAGTGCAGGCAGAATCCTGTGCTGCTCATCCTTTCAGGTCCAGGGATACACGTACTTCAGGATATGGAGAGAGCACAGAGAGTTTATTTTAAGTCCTCTGCAGTATTAAATTTTGGGTTTTGCAGTGATATCAAGAGTTACAAGAGTCACAAATCACTACTCTTATTATGTCAGAAACTGTAAAAACTGCCTTCAAGGGGCAGAGTTTTTATGTTTTGGCTCTATTTGGCAGTGCTGAATAAGACAACTGCTTGCCCTCTTCTGGAACAGTGTCATGATAGGTCTGCGATAACTGTGTTTCAGAAGCCATCAACAATTTATTCAGGTTCCTTCACTGTTTTTTGTCCTTCTACTCTGCTGGACAACAGGTACCTTGTGCCATTTCCTGACCTGATCAGAAGCAAGTAAAATGAAAGAAATCTGCTTTTAATTTTCTTATTCTCTCGTCTCTCATAGGGTTAAATATTTACATTCTAATTACCAAAGAAAAAGATGCCAATAATTTGTTCCATGTGGGTGAACATTCAAGCTTTTCAGTTTCTCTTTTTAGCCATACTCTACCACAGAACTCTTTCCCACCATCAGAAAAGATATAATAGCTTCTGGTTTAAATGAACTTAAAAAATACTATTAAAGAAAGGAAGCCATGAATGAGATTATCCTGAGATACAATTCTAGGGCAAGTTAGAAAAAGACTGAGAGTTTCAACATGTTTCTGCAAATATTTTGGCCCATATAAGTAATAAATATATCCTAATTGGAAAGTAAATTGCTTAATGCGCTTCTTCCTGACAGCATTTTTGTGTCAAACTACATCAGGATTTTCCTTTGAAGGATCTTTCATAAATGAAGACATGTCAGGTTGAGCTAATCCTTACATACCATTCTCTGTTTACTGCACTCTTGAGGGAAAAAGTAAAATATCTAACTTCACACTGATATGGGATCACCTCTTGCGAATCTTGTCCTTCTAAAAAGATGCATTCCATTGATCTATACAAATAAAGAAATATGAAAGAGAAAGATTAATTGACATTCCACTATATTGCATCAGTTTAACCTGTATATGCCTCTCATCTCAAAGAGCTTTTAAGAACAGATTAGGAAGACAACTGGAAGTCTGACACCTTTCACAGCTGTATATTTATTGCACTCCCCATTCTAATTTCCAAAATATTTGAAATAAAATTAGTTCTATTTTTGTTCCTTATGGGACCAGGTGGTAAGAGAGAATAGGAAGCAAAGCCATTTATATATATATAGTTTTGGCACATATATCAGATGAATAATTAAGTGCGTTCTTTGTTCAACAGTGCAAAGAGAAGTTAATTCCTGAAAGTTTTTGCTAGGAGGCATTGTGTAGTATTTCCAAAGTATGGGGGTGGGAGTGGGGGAGCAGGAATGATCCAAATAGAGTTAGGGATTAGATTCCTGAGAGATTACAAGAGTCATCTAGGGTTAATAAAGCGAACAAAGTAAGGAGAAAACATTGCCTGTAATGAAGCCTATTGATTATAAAACTGCCTCCAAAGAGAGTAGTGTTTGCCTTTTAAGAATACAACCAAAGCGCTACAGACCGGTTTGTAAAAGGACACAGCTGTACTAACAGAGAGTGGGACTTGACCCAGGGAGAGTTTTAGCTTAAGTTTTTTATGCATAGTGTGGGATTGTGTATGAGTGCAAAATATAGTAAACATTTCTACCTGTCCCTACACTAGTGTCAATGTCATTTTCTGCAGGTGCCAGCTGGTATCATGGTTTGCATGGACATGCTACCTATCACATTAATCAAGCGTTTGTAATAGCTATAGACAAACTAGGTGTCCCACGTGCATTTTGCTACATTGAAATGAGACTACCACAGAAAGATGCACAAGTCACTGAACTCCAGATTCCCCACATCTGAAATTGCTTGTCATAGGTTTCTTTAACCAGCCTTACAAATTACATTACTTATGGGAGGGGCAGAAATAATCAAGCCCACACTAGAACCTTCAAATTTCTACATCCACCTAAACCAAACCAGTTTCTATTCCAATATACCCATAGAAGATTCATTCACAGAATTACCTATTTAGTTCCTTCTGAAGAAACAGAAACAAGTTCTTGGCCTCATTGGGAAGTCCCAAAGATTAATTCTATGTTGTAAGAGACAATTATGTGTTTCTTTTCTGTTTTACTGGAATCCATATGTAGGAAGTCAAAGCATGCATCACACTGAAAAATTAATCTCTTTCTAGAGAGAAAAGGTAATAATTCTGTTTCCTCCCTGCATCTACCCTCTCCTCCAACAAAGTACTTTAATGGCCAAGCAGCGGGTAGAATTTTTCTCCCTAAATGTTGATTTAGGGATTTCCTCAACAAAGACTTAGAATTTTAGCAGTCATATGATGTCTACCTTACTCCTCGATCAGAAAAAGCATGTTATACAGACTGAAATTAGATGGAAGAAGCAATTCCTGCCTTATTATTGATTGTTTTATTAAAACAATGATGTTAAAGAACACATTTTGCCTCAGTCATGAGTTCTCACAGCAGGGGCAAAAAAAAAAATAAAAAAATCTGCAAGGCATGCTGTTACACCTCAAGTCTCAGAGTTTCCCAAAAATGTCAGTGCATACAAAAAAACCAACAGTCCCAAATCCTTTCCTAATATACCTGTGGTGACTTCAATAAAGAAAACAGGTTCAATGAAGAAGTCTTGATCAATCCCATTTAATTGTACGTTTGGTTCACTACTTCAGTGTCATCAATTCCCACTACCTTTCTGCATAAGGTTTTGAGGGTGCTCTCCCTCTCCACCTTCACTTTCCTATATTTTACATTACTAGTTTGCATCTGAAGTTCAAAAATCAGTGGTCTGCTAAAATAATGTGAAAAAAACACGTGGTTCTGGAATCAGACGTAAACTTTCCACATCAGCTACACAAATTGTGAAGATCTGCTACCAGAGTCACAGAAATCAAATCTTGTCTAATTGAAACATTTGGCGTGAGGACATGATGTTTCTTTGTAGGCTGTTAGAATGCAACTTAAAGAAGGGTTCCTGGCCTTGTTTCCAGAGAATTATAGCTGACCTTGTGGGTGTGCCACGATTGTTGCAAAAACTGTGAAAGCTAAGAGAACTAGTAGGATTTTTTACAGATAGTTGAGAAAAGTCAGTCAGCAAAACAGTTCATCTGAAACTCTGTGCTTATAAAGAATAATGGAATAGAGCAGCTACGTCAATAAAGTGACAGAAAAAGGTGGTGGTACAAAATAATTCAGAATCTGTAAGCCTCTCAAAGAAAAAATAAAACAAGTAACTCTCATAATTTCTATGTTGTTAGACAATTAACCCTTAAGTCAAAGGACATTTGTACCTACCTTTAATAAGCTTCACTTAACATCTCCAGAGAACTAAATCAATTCCAAAATGGGAGTTACATGTAACTGAACTTGTTCCCTTCCAGTCACTCAGTAACTCTCTACAAATATTGCACAGCACTTAGTGGGATTAGGGCAAAAAAAAAAAACCAACCCAAAAACATAAAAGACACGAATCATGCAACTGTGAAGCATGCTGATCTGTTATTATTGCTATAATCATATCAGGTCATCATTAAGTTTCTGCATTGGAAGTGCAGATCTGATGATATTAGAGTGCATATTGATTCTGGGTGTTTGCTGGAGATACAAGTGAAAGCCTTGGAAAAAGAGCTGGAGTGAACTAAGACCATACAATATAATATTTAAACTGAGGCAGAGAAATTTTTCATGTCGTGGTTAATTGTTGGAGATATTTACGCAGTATTAATTATTACTAAATGCAGCTATTTCGTGTACTATCGGAACAGAACGGTGTTGTATATGTTCATTAGCTAACTTTTAAGATACTTTTAGTTAACTTATACCTGAAGGGAGACAAATACTTTCGCCAAACAGTATTTTCCCAAAAAGTAGAAAGCTCCATGCTTTAGTGCTCAGTTACATGACCTGAGTGTTGTCTTCTGAGCTAATGGAAGGAGGAATAACTCAGTTCCAACTTCTCTCAAGTTCTGGTTCATGCTTTAAGAGTTACCGGAGTTTCACATTTGTGGCTGACACCCCAAAAAAAGGCAGAGGGACAGAGCAAATCTCCTTCTGGTGTTTATTAGTCTCATTTTCAAAACCAGCACAGGTGGCAACTGCTGGATTCAAGCATTTTCATGCTTCAAGTCACACACACTCTTTTTCAGACATATTTGAGCAGAGTTTAAGATGGCTAATACTCAAAACACCACACTGGATTACCAGGAACGTCCCATCCCTTGCAGCAGGAAACAGCAGCAAACAGAGTTTTCCTGCGACTGAGGAAGCATGCAGACTTCTGCCTGAAGAGATCAGGCCGTGCCTGCACAGCTGAAGCATGGCAGCTTAGATGAGAAGCACATTACCAGAACAAAAACAAGAACATTTTTGAGGCTAGAAGGCAAGACTCACTTTCCAGTGCTCCTGAGAAAACCCGGTGTCTAAACCCGGCAATTGAACCATAACGAATCCTGCCTAGACTCCCTTCCTTGTCCTGCGGTACCGAAGTATCCAAGAAGAGGACAATATCACCGTGGAAGCAGCTGATTTTTCTTGCTGTGACTATTCTATAAAGGTAGACACTTGTGGAGAGAATTCTCTTCTTGGAAAAACTGTAGTTTTTCCTTTTTCCCCCCTTCTAAACATGTTCCACATTGAAAGGGGGCGGGGGGTGGGGCACACAAACTCAGTTTGGTAGTACGCAGCTCAAGACAATACCTTAGACTTCAACTCCTGTACTACTTAGATACTCAACATTATTCCTTTAAAAAGACAAAACCAAACCAAACCAAAAAACCCTAGATACGAACTCAAGACCAAAAAATCACGGTATTTTTTCCTCCGTTTTGATTGCTCACCATCACAAGACAACTACTAGTTAAGCTGGACTTGGTAACTAGATGTGCTGTGTATGAACATACACCCAACCTAACATTAAAAGCAAACTCAGCAGCAGCTGCAATATTTTAAGCAGTTACCGCTAGATCTTTTTTCAAATATATCTTCTGAGTCTCCCAGTAATTACTAGCTGTATGCAACATACCATTTTTCTGTCTCGTTAAGAACCCAGTAGTATAATTAGATCTCATGCAAACCCCAAAACTGTTTATTGTAACTTGTTATAAAAGATAAAAAAATAAAAACAAAACCTTTGCCTCCACTGCAGGATTAAGATGACACATTGGGAACACACTTGCACAAATCAAGACCCGATCCCATAGACACATCTCAGCCAAACAGTATGCGTCTACATGATTACCTGTGTCAGTTGGATCACAGGCATTCACAAAACCATTTTGGTGATGGTTTAGAAATCACAAGCTTTATAGAACATGCATGTGGTGACTTTGATAGAAGTGAAACTACTAAGCCTAGAAAGTCAAAGCAAACAGCACCGTGCAATCCCTCCAACTGGCTAAAAACATGAGCGGCTCTTAAGGAACTAAACTATCCAGTCAGAAGAAGTGTTTCATTTAACTCCAAATAAACTAGATATCAGTCGAGGTAGCAGTAAGTACCCAGTTTTCCTACTTGTAGCTGTCGCTTTTCTTCACTGTAGTTCATCTCTTTCCTAAAGTTTACCACAAAGCAAGAAGCAGCACTGGAAGAAAATTCAGAAGTGACTGCAGCATTTGGGAAATAAGGCGTCACTGCACACCGAAATCCTAGCACTGATGCTGGGGTAGAATGTAGGTTAAGCAGGCTAGGCAGCTACTGATCTGAGCTATAAACCACAACCCTAGCTTAAACCTTCCCATATGTATCTTTGTTTTCAATCCTTTTCCTAAAATCCTGATTGTAAGCACTTGCTAAATAGATCCTTTTGTTTGGCTGTTAAGCCTGTGTAGAGCCAGGGTGGGGAGGAGCAGGAGGAAAATGGGAAATGAATCAGAAGAACACAGAGGTTCCTAACAGCATCCAGGGGCTAAGGAGTGTTTCCTGTCAAGGATCAGCCTGCAGAGAGCCTGGGTGGGACTTGTACCACCAGTGACAGCTTCTGGGAAGAAGCTCCCTCCGGCAGGTATAAATCAATAAATACTTTGCTGCAAAGGAAAGGTGGTTGAGAGACATACCAACAGCTCTGGGTGAACTGCTTATTATTATAACCTCAGGCAAAACGAAGCTGACAAACGATATCACTTTCACTCCCAAATGGGTGGCACGCATCCAGGAGAACACACTAAAATGTTAAGGACCCTAAAAGGAATGGGATCAACAACATTTATTTTAAAGTCTGAAATCCATCTCCAAGGCCTGCAACTAGCCACAGAATGGACATGGTTTGTTTTCTTCATGACATTAATCCACTAAGCAAGTTTATTGGCAATAGAAATGGCAATCTTTAAAGCAGTGATTAGAAACGGAACAAAGTGATTTTTAATAGAGCACTAAAACTTGAAAAATAGCAACAGTAAGATCATTCACAATCTCCGATCATATCACTTTTGCCAAAGCAATACTTGAGTGATTTAAACTCTTAATTAAAATCTGCTAGTTGAAGCCCGGTATAAGCACAGGAAGGGATTTGAAGGAGTTGGTAGCACAGTGTTGTACCACTGAGTTTTGCACTGCTCAGCCACACTTGGCCAATTCAACTTATTGTCTCCCAGGTTCCACTGACATTACCTTCAACTTGTCCGTTTAACAGTTTTGCTATTTTCAGTTGTTAGGAGATAACCTACCATCCAACTAGGTTCGAGTCCCCTGACTTTTTCTTCCAAGTCCTGAAAAGCTTGACACAAAAGATGCCCAAAGCCCTCAGAAAGCAGATTCTAACCTGAAGACAATAAATCAGCATTTCCTCTTGTCAGCAACGACTGCAAGGAACATCTCTTCTGACCTGAACTTGCACACTACTTTGGCTTTGCCATCTCTGACACCTGCACAGCAGCATGTGTATGTAAGCCCTTTCAGCCATACGTACAGAGCTTAATATGCACCATTCTCTTCCTGGACAGAAGTCTGGGGTGGTGGGGGGCGAGAGGGAGGAGAAAGGAAATCATCTTGTGAGAGATTAGTTACCTTGATTAACCTAATACTAGCAGATGCTCTGATAGCATGGTAGAGACAATAATAGCACAAAGCACACAGAACAATAGGGACACAACTTTGTCTGAAATGTGGGTCTAAAAGAGGACTAATTCTCTAACATAAAACCAGCTCAGATGAAACCCAGTTCTTTGAGAGGCCTGGCTCTAGACGCTTCACAGAAGTACCTTCACAAGAAAACTTACTGGCAGTAGATGCGACAGCCTTTAAAACAGCTAGTGGATTAAAAAGAGGCAAGTTTGCAGCCGTAGTGGAATAACAAAATTATGCGTTCCTGCGTCTGATCCAATCAAAACAAAAGTTTGCATTTCGCTTATCTGATAATCACAAGTTGTTCAACTGCTTCAGAGAATCTTTAAATCAATCCAGTTGTAAGCACAACATTCATAACAGAATTCCCACACAGTCAAGAAAAAAAGCCTCCCAAGTTATGAATAAGCCAGACTGAGACTGATCAGAAGCACAAAAACAAAAACCCTAAAGGATTTCTTCGTTATGTGTCCTGCCAGCTTTTGCAGCCTGTCCTGTTAATGAACATTCTTTGTTTGGGAATTCTAAATATGAGAAATATTTTAGCTCTGAGATGGCAGAGGGAGCATCAGCCTTCACAGAAAGGACAACTGTGCCTGCTCCCTCCGCACAACCCCAAAACCCCCTGCATCACATAAGCACTCCATAAACCCTGCTCTCAACTTAGCAGGAACTCCAAATACATCTGCTCCCTCACAGGCTCTGGGCATTCCATAGGTCAAGCTGGAGATGACCGGTCTCTGTGTGCCATTTAAGAAAAACACCATTTAAATACACATTCATATATAAAAATATATACAAATATATTTAAAATTTAAACACCAAGTATCATTGCTGAGGGTTGGATGGCAATCAGGGTAAAAGTTAGCTAACATTACATAAGGTGTGTCTAATTATTTCTTAAACATCTCAAACAGCATAGAACAAGAATTTAGGACTAATTTAGATTCTGGTATATGTTATTTGCCAAGCTTCATTATCAGTCCGGTCCCTGTTTTCTTTAATAATTTCTCAGCAATTTAGTAGCAGTCTACATAGGTCTCCAGATTAATTTATCTGAACCAACACTGATGCTTTCAACTTAGTGGTATTTTATCACTTAAAGAAGCAAACACGCTAAGGTGAAGGTAAACACACACAGTGAACAAAAATCCCCTTTTTCTCTCTCATTTCAGTATGTGAAAGTACTCTCTAATACCCTAACTATACTCCTGCTTGCATCTCAGTTTTCTTCCAGTGCCCTTCTGCTTTAACTTCAGGCTTCACATCTTCACACTTTTAAGGCTCCATAAATGTCTGCCCTATGAAGATCTGTCCTTATTACCTCATGTACCATGGGTCTTGCTCCACTTCATTAAGACTTCATCTCCTTTTCTTCACATACTTTTTTTTGTGCTACTATTCCTGTTCTTGAAGCGCACCTGTTTGCTTATTCACCCACAGAAATCCCTCTTAAAAATTATTTAAAACAAGGCCAGCAAGACAGGTCAAACACTGACTTCAGCAAGCCTTCTTCAGTGTAGCACCAACCTAAGCCCATATTGGTGCCTTCGTGGTACTGTGGACCTTGTTCTAGGACCTTCCTCTTTGTTGGACATGAGTTGGGAAAAAACCAAACCAACCTGGAAAGAGAGATACTTCATCCTGTTTGGAAGTCGTTCTGCCTCCCCGTTCTTCCTGCACTTTAACTGTAAAATGTAGGTTATGCACAAATTCAAACCAACTGCAAATAAAATAATTATTGAAAACAGCTGTTAACAGCTCCATAAATGCTGTATTTAAGCTCACACAAATTTGATGGGTAGATGCAGACGTTTCCCTCGCCGCGTCTGTAGCGTTTGCAGAACATCTTAACACAAATGCCTTTAACTCCCTCAGTTTTACGTTAGGTCCCGGCGTTCCACGTTCTGCGTGCAGAAATGGAAAGCAGCCACACTGTGTATCCTTCAGAATAATTAGCTCTTTAAAAAATAGGTACAGAAGGTAAATAACCCTGGCTTCGGAGGCCGATTGGTGCAAGGCAGCTTACGGCGCGAAGCCCCCGGCGCCGCTGCCACAGCCGCGCTCCCAGGCTGGCCGAAGCCTGCTCCTAGAATGACACCCGGTGGCCACAGAGCCGAACAGCAAGGCCTCCCCTCGCTCCCTGCTCTCGGGGGAAGGAGCCCTCACTGCGCTACAGCCAGGCACCCGCTGGAAATTCTTCAGAGCAACCTGCAAAACGCAGGAAAACCTTGCCTGACATTCGAATTAATATACCTACAAACTTTGAGTAAGTAATACTACTGGGGTAGACAATTTTACTTTTTTTTTTTAATACAGCTGTAAAAGAGTAATAGCTAAAGGTTTCAGAGTTCTCAAAGTGAAATTTCTTGTTTTACTCGATAACGTTTAATTCTGGAAACAGCCAGCAGTAGGTGAGCGGCATTTCCAAAGTATGATCGTGCACATTCAGGATTAAGCCATAAGCTGTTATTCCAAGGCAGGGAAGATTAGTTTATTCTTTAAATGTTACAGGACTAAAATACATTTATTCAGTTTTAAGCTACAGGATAAAGAAATCCAAATTAGAGACATTGTCGTGCTTAAAATAGCTTTGATCAAAGAGAAGCAGTAACAGTGTTTCAATAAATCACAGAGTACCACACAAGGCATCACGCTCTAGAAAACCAATTGGCAACTGACCATCAGTGAGAGTTAAGAGCTTCTTGCCACATATTTTATTCTGCTTAAGTATCACATGAGTCAGAGCAGAGCTTTCCAAAAATGACTTGATAATGTTTTCTAAAGAGTAATAAGAAATGCACTGTTTTAGGGAAACAAGCAAGAGCACTTCTGCACAGATTTTTGGTATTAAATCCTTAGGACTTTCAGCAACTGAAATGGAAAGGGAATGTTTATTGCTCATCAGGTTTCATCTGTCTCTCTTTATTTCTCAGATCAGACCAAAAATTCCAGGTGATGCCATAAGCCTTTTTACAGTAGCTGGGGATATCACAGAAGACAAGTGCCCTTTTTTCCTCTTGGGAAATATCTATTTTTTCTCCAGTAGGTACAAAGCCAAGTAAATAAAGCTTCCCAGACATCCTTGCACAATGGAAATTCTTAAGGCAATGGCAACTCTGTGCCTCTTGCGCCATTACCCTCCCTGGGCACCAGCGTAACGGAGGTGGCGGGTATGTACCTCGCCATTACCACACCGAGCCCCAAAAATTGGTTCACTGCTTTCTCACCTCAGCTCTGCCTTAACACCTCTGCTTAGAAAGAGCAAAACACCAATGATATTTGTTTATATAAGTATAATGAAATTATTCAGGTACTTTGTTGGAAATAATAGTTTATTAAGATGCATCAGCATACAACATCTGAAAGAGATTACCACTGAACACAAAACGGCACACACAAGACAAGCGTGACAAAGTACACCGGTCTGGAAACAATGACAAAAATGCATCACTTATCAGTAAGTTACACACGTGCGCTCACCGGCCAACCAACTATGCAAGAATGTAAAGCTTGTGGCAGACCCAGCCACTGAATGAAATCTAAACAAACGAGTAGCATAGCAATGGGAAGAATGACCTCCCACCGTATTAAGTTTAAAGCTGGATATTGCCAAGAGACATGCAAAGCTGTTGGAGTATGCACACAGCTAATCCTTGAGATGCCATGGAGCCCGACCACAGGCAGCACCGGGAAGGCAGGCGGAGGGTTAAAGCGCAGCCATATAAACTGCTGCCAGCTGAGCTGGGATTCAGAGCTCTGTGTTCCAACAAGCAAGGCTGGGGCTGAGCAGCCTTCAGAGAGAGACTAGTCCAAGCAACCCCTTTGATCTTGTTCCTTGGTGGATGCATGTTGCAACAGTTGAAAAGTTTTATATGCTTTTCATTTGTTTGTAAGCTCACTTGCTTGTTGTTCACCAAAGAATAAAAGCTCATTATTAGCTGGGAAGTATAAATACTAATTGTCAACCTACCCAACTACATTTTTGTAGTCCCTCTTCCACCTGCTCCCTCACACTAGATTTCTGTGTTAAGCCAAATTATGATTTAAATGTACTAGGCTCAGGTGTGGGGAAAACAACAGTTTAAGGTATCAGTATAAACCAGATATAAGGTACAAAAGGCTAATTGCACAGCATGATATTTTAGACTGCTGTATTTACACCCACATATACTACCGGTACACGTGGGCTGCCATCTTTATACAGCTCCATATATATGTATATATACTGTATTAGGATTAAATAAGGTAGGACTGTGGAACAACAACCTGACTTGAGGAGGTTGAGCCCTCCCGTAAGGTATCAAGAACAATCTCAATAATAGTATTTCTGAATCATGGTTTCTTTCCTGCATTAACACTAAGCCTGCTGTGGAATAAAAAGTTGTTCCATGGGACAGAAGTACTGTTTATTTTAAGTTCTACCTTTCCATTTCCCCCACCCTCCTCCTCCTCTGAGAATTTCAAAAGCCAGGTCTGTATTTTAGCGAAGAAAATTAACCACACGCATGCACAACCCTCCTGCCCTCTTCCCCAAATCCTAATGCAGACTCCCAGGTTCCAGAAATTAAGGTGTGTTAGCAGAGAAGCAGAGGTAAGCACCATCCCCAAGCCCACCAGGGGCAGGCAAAGGAAAACTCACACCAGTCACATCCCTGCTGCGTTCTGAACTCGTTCTAACTTCCAGATAACTGAGAAACGAACCATAGGAAGGTCCTTCATAGCGAACATTCCAGGTAAAATCTCTACTGGTGGTCTGTTGCTGGCTCGTTAGATTGCCTTTAACAAAAGCCGCCTTTTGAGGTGATCGTTTATTTTCCTCCAATAGTTTGAACAATCATGACTCTCACGTTTTATAAATTTGCACTATATGTTATCCTTGTGCAACTTTACAAGGTATCTAAATGAACTTCTGTGTACTTATGGCAACAGTGAAATTGTTCTGTGACTCAAACTCATCCATGTTCTTTAAAACAAAGAATTCCATCTGGCCATTACTGCTTTTCAGTACAATTTTGCCTTTAAGTATTGTTTCACACCAAAATCCAAAATATTTTGTTATGCAGGTGCAAGATCCATGGATTTTGATACTTTACAGGATAATTCAGCATCAGTTCCTTAAAGATTCCAAAACACTTTTTCTTCCCTCCATTTTCCTATCTTCCTCTCTCACATTTACTTCCATGTTTTTTCTCGCATGATCACCTTCGGCAGGAACCGCTTTTCTTATCTGTACTTATCTGTACACTCATTATCTCCTGCCCTTTAAAACATTTTTACTAACAGATCCATAGACCCATTTGCAATTCTAAGATGCGTACAAGCCCCTCATCACCGATAGAGGCAGATCTCCATTGCATACCATTTTTCCCACCAGGATATGCTTTTCTTTTTATTTCATGTTGAGCTGATGACATTGCACTTACAATACTTGATTAAAACAAACAAAACACCCTCTTTAAGGGGGGGGTGGGGGTGTATGGGGCAAGAGACAAATGGGTTAAGCAGGGATAATAAAGAAGTTCTCATGGCCTGAGGAACAGTTGTAGTAACTCTGCAGCAGAAAGGCCTCCCTTACTCCACACGAATGCGGCTGCCATCCATGGTTACCGTAAGCATTGCGGGCAGCTATCTATACACATTTCTGTGAAGAGTGCCAGGACACGGGAGAGCTCAGTTGCTAAGGCTGACCCTCAGGTAAATACATATCAAGAAGTAAAATCCCTCTACCATGGTACATTACACAACTTGAAAACTTCACATTCATTTGTGGGGATGACAAATTATTAATTTTAAAATATTAATTTTTCATTCTACATTCTTCTAGATTATTTTCCAATATCACCCATTCTGACAAGTAAACTAGAAATAGATACCATACCTTTTGCTTGTGGAACAGAACTCAAGGCATTACTTTTTTTTTTAAACTATTATTTTAATAACAAAATTTATCAAAATTTTACTGCTGGGTAAGCACATGGTTATTACTGCACAATAAGCCAGTCCTTTAAAGTTGCACTCATTTACAAATCCAATTATAAAAAGAAAAAGGGAAATGGATCGTGTGCCTTCTGCGGCAGAAACGGAACAGAAACTCTTCATACAGCTATTTGAACCGCTAGTGCTCTGGAAACAAGGTTGTAAAAAAAAGTTGAAAAAACTGACTTTTAACAAATTAGCAGGATAAGTCAAATGGAAAATTACAAGTGTCAAGAAACATTATATAGGAAATAACGTTCTATCGAGCATGCGGATATAAGGTTTTATTTAGTGAATGTACCCATTTCCTCTCTACTAGCAGAGCAAACGATTGCATAAACAGCAACTATTGGTAAATGCAACTATCACTTTTTAAAAGACCAGTGTTACCATGGTGACTCTACATGTAAAATCTTGATTAAGAAGGTCAGGAAAGCCAGCCTTACTTACGCTTGTTTTTGCGCAGTACAAGAAAGGAGGTAACTGTGCCATTTGCAGATAGGCTAGAAACACAACTGGGGAGGGGGAAGCTGTAATAACAGGACACTCAGCTGGCAAATACATACATAGCCCAAACTAGCTAGCAGAGGCAAAATCTTTTGGATGTTATTGCTGGCATAAATCCTGAGGACCAATGCGAAAAGCAAAACTTAGCACAAGCTAAGCATGGGATTCTAGGATGGGGGCTGTTCAAATAGCCAGCTGTGATCTGGGTTGGCCTATGAGTGGATTTTGCGTTCAGACTCCAGCATAAAATCTTCCACAGTCCTTTGTGAGGCCTGAAAAGTCCCTTTTCAGGATGGACACCACACATCAGATTAGCTCCTAGGGCCTGTCTAGCTCAGCAGGTGAGCAACAGGTACACAGAGTCCTACTGAGCAGAAAAACTTTCAGTACCTTCAGAAAAAAAAAAAAAAGTCTTGCCTTATTGCAAGTAGTTCAAAAAGATGGATCATAAATCTCCAACTCAGCTTTCCTGAAAGCCCTACTGACATCAAAAGGTTGTTTTCCTGAGGTGGGCATCAGTTACCTTTTAAAGTCTTTTATACTCCATATTGCAACGTCCAATTCTTTGGTGTCTTAGGTATGTAACAGGCTTTTCAGCCGTTAGAGAAGTGCTACCACTGTCCAAAAAATTAATGGAGGAGACTGTCTACATATATATATATATATTTAAGTAATAATAGAAATATCCCTGAAACAGATGCACTGGGGACGCCAGAGACTGATGGCCAGCTTGGCACGAAGTGAGTGGTAGCATCCATATGCATAAACTAAACCATGTTTTTCTACAGCCTGCCCCAAAAGTAGCCAATACCCTTATTTTTAGAATAGCTCCAGAGGTGGGACATTGAAAACCTAGAACACTGGCACATATAATAGCCAGGCCCTCTACAGCAGGACAAACCCTCCTTTTATCCATTCATCTATCAAGATGATTGGTTGTCCTGTCCACTGTTACCTCCACCTCCACTGAGGTATGAGACACAAGCACATCGTGAAAGCTCCTCTTTCAAGTTGGGATGCAAGGGTGTTACTTAAACAGTTTGTCACTTGGTTATCAGCAGGTCACAATGAAGACACCAAGAATCATGCATAGCAGCTCTAGATTGATGTCTCTTCAACTATTCTGAGGCAGTTGGTGATATCTAAAAGGTGACTGTCATCATTCAAGTTCCTTTGATGGCCTCTTGAATGATCAAATTGACCCTTGAGTGAAGTCATTCACATATAACTTCAGAATACACAACAGGTCAGAGTAAATGCAACCCATGTTTGCACTGCTTGCAGCAGACAGAAATCTCTCAGATTTGTTCCAAGTGACTGATGCTGGACTTTAATGTATTTTTGAGAAGGCATAATATTCCCATTCCCAAGAGGGAATAACGTGTTGAATACACAGAGACAGAAGGAACTCATGGTTGTTGACATGGTTAGAAATAAAAAAGCTGGTTCTTACTGAATAAAACAAGCTGCCTCCACAAATACTTTGCCTGATGAAATAAGTCCATTTTCTCACCTTAGGTAATCTCATGCATACCATTCATCTTAATCGGGTTGAATTAAAAAAAAAAAAGCATACTTGGGCCTGCTCAAAGCTGGATCTGTGAAACCTTAAATCTACCTTTCCTTTGTAGAAAATTACTAATCCAGAATTCCAATATATTTTCTCCAAGGTGTGCCAACTGTACGTCAAGCTTGACTTAATTTTAAAAAAATGCTTGCTTCAGTCTTGTTACAAATTCTCACTAGAAGTTTCCAAGTACACTTAGAACATGTTTAGAAGTGTTTTGGCAAATCCTGACAAGGAGTGATAGTCACTTAATAATAAGTTTCCATGTAAACGGAGCTCTTTTCACTGTCAGGACATAAAATTGAAGCAAGATTCTTCCCTATTCATTAATTTTTCCATAAAGTGTTGCCTTTTAAAAAAATCAGAAATAGCCTACACATCATGAGTTTACACTTAAGTTTTGTGGTATTTTAGTCATTAAAGTATTAGCATTTTGAAAATAACACAACAAGGCAACAACGTGCCACAACATTTCTAAATAAAACAAACTTTCTGATTCCTTGATATATAATGAGCTTTAGCATCATGCTTTGACCTTTTACTAAAGCCAAGATGAGGGTCCTAAAAGGGAAATTAAATACAAGAAATTAGCATATCTTTGCAGATCCCAGGAAGTTCTGTTTTACTGTGGATAGACATGGGTTTATTCCCAATGGATATTTTACTAAAGAGGAGATAAGAATACCTGCAGGACTGTCTCCCTTCACTTCTTTAGTAAAAAGAAAAATTCCCTCCTGGTAAGAAAGTCTTATGACTTGGCAATACAGCACACTTACCTGACATGAATTCTTCCACTTTAAAAAATTCTTCTTAATGGTTTTTTTTAATGAGTTTCTCAAAAATGAGACTTTTAAAGGTCATAATTTTTATTGAAATCTAGCCTTCAGCACTCATTTAAAACAATCAGACATTACACTAAACATCAATTTGTGGTACCACCATAGTGCCTCTAGAAGGTTTTAATATGCTGAGGATGACTAATGCATGATGGAAGATTCCCTGCGACCGACAATGTTGAAGTATCCTGAACTGAAAATCCTATGCAAAAATGCAACTTATAGTCCCAAAACATCCATTTGGTAAACTACTCGATGTTACATTCTAAGGACACACGGAAACCACTAACATGCAACTTAGTGTTGCTCTAGCTAAAATTTGCACATTAAGTTTGAATAACATCAGGCATCACATAGGAACCGTGCTGATTATTATGGCTCCTTCCCTAGATACATGAGCACAGCAAAGGCTTCCTCAGGCTAAAGCCTCTCTCCTTCAGCAAGGGCAACGCTGTTACAGGTACAACACTGATTATTTCCATCTTTGTTTATCTTAACCATAGTAGAGAAAAGAATTAGGCATGGTGTCCAGAAGATACCACTTTGAGGAGGAGAGAAAGCAAAGAGGAATGAAAAACACCCTGGATTTTTTTTCGGCCAGGTAGTTTTGGTGACAGCGGTTGAAGGCAAGTGTGACAAATCTACAAGTTTTGCTACAACAATGTCATTATATGTCATGGCATTCTACACTTGACATTTATTGAAGTTGTCTTCCTGGAAATAAAGCAAAAGATTGCAATGGCTTACAAGAAATTGCACTTTTCAAAGGAAAATACTATTATCTTTATTTTTACTTCTAAAATTAGGCCTTGTGTCCTTTCAAATACATAAAAAAAAAACCCCAAACACCAAACTGTTCAGTAAATAGTAATGCGCATAAGCCCACAGTCTCTTTTAATTAGTGAGTTAAAAAGCTTATAGCTTTGGTGACTTTTTAATGCAAACTATGAAAAAAACCACTCAAAAAACCACAGACATGATTTAAGAACACATTCTATTAAACGGGTAGGTAGGTATATACAATGAGAATGAATTTCATACATTTTCAGCACATGACTGAATTGAGAAGTTATTCGTATTTCTCTGAATATATATACCACCTGGTCATAGTTTCACTTGTAGGAAGAGAGTCATGAAGCAATGATATCATGGTAATGGCTGACTATCACTCAGGTTATTTAAGATGCAAAATACTACAACACAGATGGAAACATTACACTTAAGTACTTTGTGATAAAATAAAATTTGGAAACATTGCAGAGGAGAGTCTTCTCTATTCCTCCAATTTCTTAATCGAAATATAGACAAAGCCTATAAAACTACAGATTAAAAATATGGTGACAATCAGTTAAATTTATTTATACACAAGGAAAAAAGGTAATATCTCAGATATTCATTAAGAACACTGCATCCCCTCACTAAATCGGTTTCTGACAGCCCTGTTCTATTTTCCAGTTTTTAAAGAATCAAGTGTTTTGTTACTGACTACAAATTTAATATTGGATCAAAATCTTTGGAGGAATAAAAAGAGAGAATCCATTTTGAATTAATTTTTGAATTTGCCAGTCCTGGTGAGGGTTAAACATTCTGCAATACCAGCACAATATATTGTACAAAGCTATTTTTATATATACATTATGGTATTTCTCGCTATATGTACATAGATATTTAACATTAAAAGTACCACATTATAAACTCATGAAAAAGGCAAAAATAACCATTTCTTTGTCCATGGTCACACAAGTGTCTTAGATGAACAGTTTAGCCAAATTATTTTTCAACAGGATTTGTTCAGCCTTATAATTATGTTTTTCAAGGTATCAATCCAGTCTTGTTTCCTGGAATTCATTAGTCTTCCATAACTATTTTTATACCAGTTTCACTGCCCTCAGTTAAATTATTCTCCAGTCACTGTTATACAACTGACCTCAACTAACTGTAAGTCAGGTCAATGACTCAATCATGTAAATCCATCAATTACACTTGGGTCACGTAAAAGGTCTGCCCTTTATGGTTCCCTTGAGGTATGAAAACATTCTGAATGGAAGAAGGACAGCTGCATTATGACACCTATGACTTCTGCTGAAACCAACACATAATGCTGATTCTACTGTGAGATGTCAAGTGGGACGTTCTGATATTCTAGCTAGAGTAAATTCATATTTCACTTGCTTCCAGCTCAGGGATTGGAAAGTTCAAACTCACACAAATGAAACTGTAGGAAAGGCAGTTTGGGTTGAGATTAAAATTTCTGATTACCACATAAGCTCTTTCAACTAGAGGAGGTTACCCAGCATTTCTTTTTTTACCCTGACAGTGCTTTCAAGCCAGGTATCCTGGCTTGCATCGAAAGAGGCATGACCAAGAGGTTGAGGGAGGCGATTCTCCCCCTCTGCTCTGCTCTGACGAGACTCCACCTGGAATACTGCATCCAGCTCTGGGGCCCCTAGTACAAGACAGACATGGAGCTGCTGGATCCAGTACAAAGCAGGGCCACAAAGGTGATCAGAGGGATGGAGCACCTCCTCTGCAAAGACAGGCTGAGAAAGTTAGGGTGATTCAGTATGGGGAAGAGAAGGCTCCAGCGAGACCGTATTGCAGCCTTCCAGTACCTGAAGAGGGCTACAGGAAAGCTGGAGAGACTGTTCATCAGGGAGTGTAGTGAGAGGGAAATGGGTTTAAACAAAGAGGGGAGATTTAGAGTAGTTACTAGGAAGAAATTCCTTACTGTGAGGGTGGTGAGGAACAGGTTGCCCAGAGAAGCTGTGTTTGTCCCATCCCTGGAAGTTTTCAAGGCCAGGTTGGATGAGGCTCTGTGCAACCTGGTCAAGTGTTGGGTGTCCCTGCCCATGGCAGGGGGGTTAGAACTAGATGATCTTTGAGGTCCTTACCAACCCAAATCATTCTATGGGTCTCTAATTAAGAGGAAGCAATATCAGAACAGCATCTGCAGTCTATCAAACATGCTTAAATTTGTGTAAACAATTTGTTACAGAAAGCATGAAAAATTCCACCACCATCCTGTAAATATTGATAATATTGCTTAATAGGAAGCATTGAGTCACTGAAATTTATTGCACATCCAGAGGACGAGTTTCTGGTAAACAGGTTGGCAACCTGTTTATGTAGCCAGCCACTTCGGGCAGAGCGGGAGGGAATCCTTTAGAACTTGTGTAGTGAGAGCAAGGAGGTCAGTGTGTTCCCATTATCCAACCTGCTTTTTCTGCAATTCATTATCAAAGAGAAAAATAGAGTACGCCACTTCTGAGTGGTCTCAAAATAGGCCTACCTAAAAAAAGCCACCTAAAGTCCAGGCTAATTTTTTTTCCTGAAAGAACTGTATTCACAGCTATACAATGGCCCTTACAGTTACAATGAATAGGGTAAAACTGAGGCAGCCTGCCTCCTAAACTGAAAATGGATTAGAGGACGAGACACATATTTCTATCTTTAATATAACCTCTTTTCATAGCAAAGCAAATTAAATGACCACATTCAAAACCAAGAACGCTAGCGGATCTGTTCAGGATGGATGTCGAGTCCTGAGATCAGTCATAATTAAAAAGATAAATATGATTGTTAAGAATCGATTCAACAGACAAATAAAATGCAGCACATATATCCTAACTGCATAATCAACCATATATGTGCATGTCCACACAAATCCAATAGGTAGAATCAAGATTGATAGAGCAGTATGCTTCAGTCACAAAATAATTTATTTTTCAACTTTGCTATACAGTTATCTTCAGGTAAGTATAACAGCTACAAAGCATTATGAATAGCATCTATTGGTTAATGATTTTGCTGTACAACATCTCATGCTGCTGTATGGCCCCTCTATTCCACCTGCTAATCTGGAGAAAGGGGGATGTTTTGTACCCATAGAGAAAAGGAACAGGGAGGTGGATATGCAACATGAATAGTTGTTTTGCTTAAATGGAGCCCATAAAGCTAAAAGATTTTCTTAGTAGATTTTGCTGTAATTTGAGTGGGAAGGGACATGCTAGCCCCTTCCTGGCTCCTTCTGTTCACTTCTTTCTAGAGAACAAATCTATCATATTTACCAGTGACATGGTAGAATGCCTTGGGGACAGACTAAAGAGTTTCAGTGACTGTGGACGGGCCTCCATTTCCACACAGAAATGGTAAAAACGTCAGAGTTGTAGGCGCAGCAATGAGAAACTTATTGTGGAGAAAGGTACAGTCAAATCATTCCCTATATCACGATGTATATTTGTCAAAAAAAGTTACTGCAGATAAGTCAAGGCTTCTCAAAGGACAGAGACGATGCCACAATATAAAGTGCAAGCCAACAACAAAGAGCAGATGCTGTCAGTGTACGGAACTGTGCATTTGGATTGGACCACAGGGTGGGCAGAAGAGACAAGCCCCACAGCTGTTAAAGACTGCACATCTGTGCTGTGTCTCTAGAAAATCCCAGAAAAGAGAAATCTGAACTTTAGAGAAATGAGTATTTACACTTTAATCAAGGCTTAGTCAGAAAGCAATCATTTGTTAAAACCAAATCTGTCTTTTTGCGGGAACACTACAGGCTCCCTGTAACCAAACTCCATCGTGCGCCTGTGAGAGAGGCTGCTGCCTCGAAGCCCAGCCCCTGAGGGGAGAACAACTTGCGATGTTCATAAGGTGATGTGCTCTAGGCAGGGGTGCCGATTAACATTCGGCCAATCCAGGGAAGGGAAAATAATAATAATAAAAAGTGGGCGAGTTTAGCAAGGTAAGACCCAAATATTTTCTTTTCACTTGTTGACACTGGCAGGAGGCTGGCTGTCTCTTTGAAGGAGAAAACCAAGGCAAACCCTTTCATCCTTGTTTGGGAGAAAACTCGTGCCGAGCTTAGCACCAGTGTGAGAGCTTCCAAGCTCGACTCTGTCCTCTGTCAGGGACACTTGCAGCACATGCAGCAATAACATCTAGAAAAGCATTTGTAGGTTCACTGTGCGCTTTATACTACTATATTACAGTCACAGTTTGCCATCCACTCCAACCAAAACAAGTAATACTGTTGGCACAGAGATTATTTTTAAAGTGTGACTAGAATTACATACAATCTAGCAGGAAGAAAAATGGATATTCTTCTCCTAGTTAAGGAATAGCAATGAAAAAAAATCTAGAGCACTACATCTTGCATTCCTTCTGCCTTTTAGCTTTTCTTCCTTTATTTGGGTCTTAAATTTCAAATTCTCCTTTAACAGTTGTCTTGTGTCACAGAAATAAAAAATAAAAAACCCATACAAAACACTCCAACAACAAAGGAACTAAAACCAAACACACACCACCACCACACCCCCCTCCCCCCAAAAAAACCCCAAACAAGGCAATCAAAAGCTTTCCAGTTCTGGTACAGGCTCCGAGGACATCACTTTCAGTCTATCACCCCCACTCTTCCCAACAGCCAAAAGCAGTTTGCAAACACATCTGCAGCTAGCTTTTCTGACTATAGTACTAAAGGTGTATCAGCGTTTTTATATACCTTTTCGATAACCTACAGTAAACAAAATGTAATAATTTTTGGATTGTGCAACTGAGTTAATCTGCACTCTCATTGCCCTATCATTTCTCCCCTTCTCTAAGGCTTGAACAGTCTCATATTCCTCACAATATGCTCCAAATCTCCCATTTCTACAGTAGCTATTCTTCCTCATCAAGAGGAAGGAATCTCTACTTGCAGATCAAATACACAGCACACTTGCAGATTCGTGAGTTGACCCTACCAAAAGATAGAACGTACTCTCCCCAAATTAAACCACTAGCATACCCTTCTACCTACAAGTACATCCATACCACAGCTGCCAATAATAAATAACTTTGTGTTAAATTCTGAATGCTCCCCCTGCATGGTTGGAAAGTGATCCTATGTAACCGCTGAAAAGATATAGAAAACCAAATTTATTCTATGCTGTTTGGTTTTTTTCCTCCTCTCTTATTGCGTTTGGTGCATGAAGCTTCACAAGTCTCACCTAGACAGCACAGGATCCTCATACTTCCATATCTTTTTTTTCCTCTGTGTCCAGAGGACTTTTCAGATTTACTTTTAAGTTCTCCACAATATTTAACCAAAATTCAGATTTACTTAAAAAATAAAATTACATTATACCCTCAAATAGTTGCCTTAGTTTTATAAAAGTTGCTAAATGAGTTTGGTTAACGTGCGTTCAGATCAAATGTACTTGGGTTTACATAAAACATGATTGTTTATTAACAATCAGGTTGTTCAAAATTATTACAGAAAGCAAGAGCCAGACGTCATTTACTTCAGGGTAATTCTGTTAACGAAGAATTCAGAATAATTCAACAGAACAAACATTGGGAACAAAGAAATTCATATACCCTAGTTAGAATTTTCCTCGCTACTAGGAAAGACTGTTCCTACTCATGTCTGAACGCTTGTGCTACACAGGTACTAAAGACTAAATATATAGCCAGAGCCCTTTCACCTTCCTACATATTTTCCTTCTATTTAGGCCACATATAGGGTTTTAGATATTTATCTCACATAGATTAGTACACCTCCACTATAAATCTGGATCTTGTATTGCAATGTAAGTTACTCAAGTGCTCCATAATCAAAACGTAAGTTACAACCAATTAATTCAAGGTGCAGAACTGGAGAATGGAATTCAAAATCCTTCCACAGATTTCAAAATTATAGCCTTGCAGATCCGCCCCGCTATACAGTCAGTCACACCGTAGAGTTCAGATTTAGATTTATTATGTGCTTACATGCACTCAAAAAGCTTACTCATCAGCTTTTCCTCATAAAAGCCTTACATTCCCAACTTCATTTAGATGCAGAGAGGACAGACTTTTTTTCAGCAAGACATTGGCTTTTTCTGATCCATCCATCCAAGGCGCTCTCTGTTCAGAAAAGGTTTCCTATTCCAAAAAACACTCAAAAGATCACATAGTTTCCCCAGCTATCATATCGATATATTAGATGATGGAAGCCATGCTAGAGTACAGACGGGAAGATTTTATGCTCATCTTCTTTACTTCCTTTACTCAGAAATGCTCTATTCCATGCCAGGGATTATTCCCTTCCTCCACAAAGGTCACCCATGTACATGAAATTAACTCTGCTGATTTCAAATTTGATTTCATTTTTTAAATAGTGAGAATGTTCATTTCTAAATCTCTGTATTTCAAAGCCATTAAAAATTCCATCAGGACTGGTAATTTTTGTTCAGCAGAGAGTCCACAGATTTTAACCAGTATTGTGTCAAGCCCAGAATTCTTGGCTATTTAGTTGCCTCTTTGCAGAAGCAATGCATTGCAGGACTTAGCCCAAAGTCCTAGTGCCTAGGCTTTGTCATTCATCTAAGTTTACCTCTGAACTTTGTAGGAAATTGTTCCTTAAGACAGAATTGGTAGCCCTGATGCATTATCACTGGCATGATCCACTGGGTCTTGAGTAGCGACTAAATTATACGGTCAGATACCTTGGCACTGAGCCTTTTCTGAGGGAGAACACATCAGACACCCAACAGCTCATCTGTCTGGTCTACAGCTCAACTACACCGTGGCAATAGTTTCTGCAAACATTCTCCCTCCTTTCCCGGACATATTACCAAGCTGTCTGTCTGCGTCCCTTCTGGAAAACCACTACAGACAGCTACACCGTCCCAGTGATGAGGCACCCTTTGTGTGCAGCACAAACTTTCCTGCTCCTCATGAAGGGAAACCACAATAGTTGTTACAAGACCACCTACACCAAAAGACTAGGAGATGATCTGAACATTAAATATTGTTCTACGATAACTGAAACTAGAAGATTTTGCATTAAATTCAGCAGGGTTGAAAATAATATACAATATAGCCAAAAAAGGAAAAAAGGTGAAACACCTAAACCTTTTCTTTTTTTCTTTCATGAATATGATTTTTCAGATGCTTCCAGATTCAAAGTTTATCACCCTTAGCAAAATGACAACACGGAGAAAAAACCAACAAAGCCCCACAGCATTAAAATCCTGGTAGTTTGCTATTGTCACATGTAAAATAAACATGACGTTTAATAAAATGGCTTAGTGAAGTGCTGGCTTTGGATGGTCACTCTCTAACTTGCTTTCTACAAGCTGTTCTACACTGCCACAACACACAGATTAGTTTTCTTTTAATTCTCAGTCTTGGTTCCTGTTACAGAAAATAAATCTGGAAGGAGAGAACATTTTTCATATCATTTGGTGTATTTGTTTTGACATGCACTTAGTTCTCCCTTCCCTGCCACTGTCCACAAAAATACAGGCTTGCATTGTCCTGCACAGCCTTTTAGATTTTTCCACTCCTTAGATGTTTCACAGGTTTATTTTTAACTTGTTTTTACTTCTTACTGTATGCACTGAGGCCCTTTCATCATTACATGGTTTCCTCGTGAATGCTGCAGTGTGAACATTGTAAATGTGACCACATGCAGACACTGCAGCGTAAGTAGCATGTGGCAGCTCCAGCTACTGTATACAGATATTTCAGAAAGCCTTTCTAGCGAGTGCATGCACTTTGTCTCCAGCTCCCAGACAACCTATCATATAGCACTCAAGGCAGCCAGGGCTTTTATGAGAAACACATGGCAAGGGAAAGTCACGACCTACTTAGTAAGGAGAATGAAAGAAACTTTGAAAACAGTCGGTCCAGCTCCTTTTTCAGTTCCTCCGAGAAGCAGAAGTCTTGCCATTGAAGTCAGTGAAACTACAGCACTGAAATCCTACTGTGGACCCCAAATCAAGACTGCTGTACAGCCTTGACAATGAATAAAATGCGTATTTTGATACGGTGAGCATTGATGTGAACAAACCCATCACAACTGCCCCACCTGCAAGCCAGACAGTATTTGTCCTCCCTTAACAGACCAAAGCCACAGAGGTTTGGGGGGATTCAGAGAGTTGTTATAAAACTGTGTCTGCACTAAGGCCTTATTCCCCAGCATTCAGTGGTATCACACCTCCAGCAACACCTTGCTCTCCTGCATTCGCCTGTTACTGCCTGTACCCAGGATTCTGGTTCAAGAACTAGAACCGGGCACCTGCAGCTTCTCCAGAAAGAGCTAGAGGCTGCTTTACTCCAGCCAGTCCCAGGTTAAAGGAACACAGAACCACCATTTGAAGTGCTCTCTCCAACTGCAATGAACTTGACCTAGCCTTTAAGATTATATTTTTTTTGGTAAAATATGTAAATTGTAGGCCTTTAAGTAGAAGTCAGCTTTTAAATGATCAAGACGACAACATCTTGCAAGCAATAAGAGTCAGCTTTTATTTTCTACATTAAATTAAGCATCCCTTACAGCAATTTGGAAACCAAACCGTATTTATCTCCTTGCAGGAAAGGCGTTCAGTGCTGTACAGGCTTTTGCACAGAAATAACTACTTTAGAAATGTTGGAAGAACGTAGTTTGTAATTAGCAGTTTAGCACAGCTGACAAATTGTAGAACAAGATATTTCTGCAAGTTAAGGAAAAAAAAAAAATCTAGAATTAATTCTCTGCAATCCAGTATTAGGTGATGGTGAAATCATAAGGCGGGGACTCTCACAAACAGAGGAAGAGAAGGGAACACAGAGAGGTGTGAGAGGTCCCTGAGCCCAGTCAGAAGAGAACTCCATATGGGCACTGGCAGAACTACTCCCTCCGTGCCACATCCTGTGCTCCCAGCTGCTTTTAAAAAAAAACAAACCAAACCAAACAACCAACGCCCCACCCCCCCAGTATTACTGGAAAAGGTTAAAAACTGCACAGGATGGTTCCGGGGGAGCAGGAAGCTTTTCACTTCCCCTTCTTTGGGGAAGGGCACTCTGTAGGCTCCCACCAAAACCACCAACTACCCACACACAGAAAAGAAAAATCACTTCCGAACGCCAGACTGATTCTAGCATAGCAGGGTTTAGTCAAGGCAATGCTTTGCACAAGTGAAAAAAAGAAAGGTTAAAAAGGGCACTGGTAGCACAACCAATCTGAAAATGCCTGAAGCTTAAAACAGATTTATTCTCCTTCCCATCTTTATTCCCTCTGGTAGCCTACACATTGAAGATTTGCATTTGAAAAGGACTTGCTCATCCTCCCCAGGGGATCAAAGCAGAAGGAAATCTTACTGCTGACTTTAGAACTTCATTAGTTCCCACAGTAACAGACCCATCACACACACACCCCCCTGTCAGCGCCGGGATCAGCCTCCTGAGCAACCCAGACATTGTTTGTAGCAACTGCACCTTTCAGGGACAGTGCACTTCGTGCAGAGCTACTGTAGGACACAGATTCCTCTGGGAATTTTAGCACTGCCCCATACCGATCACTAACTGGAACAGTCTACTTTACTTCACTGTTAAGTTTGTAGTTGGAAATTCATCAGCACTGCTTTGCAAGCATCAGAGTTCCCGGTCTTACCAAACGAGACTCCCTGAATTAAAAAAAAATAAAAGCCATTAGAGGGAATACTTCTAAAAACTGCTTATCAATAAACATCACAATCCTGTTATTTCTGCCACTGTTGGCTCTCATGTTTCTTCACCATGTGTCCCTAAGACTCCAGATGTTTTGGCTGGCATGCATGAACCAGGTGAAACTGATGATGACACACCTCAATTTGCAGATATATGTGCCCAGAGACAAATGCCTATGTCTGTAGGCAAAAATCACAATATATCACCTTGCCTTTTACTAATGTTACAGAAAAGATCACAGCTGCTGGCCTCTGGTGCCTTTTTACTCCTGTTTTGGGGGGGGGGGGGTTGTTGTGA
>VWZZ01007484.1:771304-894077 GCA_013399095.1 Psophia crepitans | reverse complement strand
CTATTCACTATTCTATTCAGTACAACAGCAAGCAGAATATTTCCCCGGCAAGGATTTTTATCTTAAATCATGTCAGATCTGTTAACCTACTCACCTAGAAAGAATCTCGGTGGCTAATTACACCACTTTGCACTTCACTCTGTGTTAACTGCTAACAGTAATGTAGTAACAGCTCCAGTCTTTTATTCTATGAGGTCACTTGAAAAAGCCTCCACATGCAGTAGCAATGTAACTCTCAAATTTAGAATAAACTAGTAAACCCACATTCAGCACAGCTGAAATAATTTTAACTTTTTTTTCTTTTCAGAAGAACGTTATAGGCTCCAAATCAAGTTATGTGAAATACACCGTTAGACTCTGCAAGGACAGTGGGGTGACAGCAGTCAGAGCTCTGGGAGCAGCGTGCAGTATAGCTCCTCACCGTCCCTTCCCAGGCAAACAGAGTCAAATGTAACGAGAATCCTACTTCCACTGCTGTCATTTAATATCCATAAGGAAATTCAATTGCATTTCAAATGTTTTTCACTGCCTTCCTTCCTTCCCCCCCCTCCCCCCCCTTTCCTTCAGTCTCATTCCCTTACAAGTTTCATTGTCAGTTGCTTTTGCTGGAGAACGAAAGGTATAGTTACCACAAGAGGACCTTCATCCCTTAATACCAGTAATGAAAGTGTCTAAGGTTCTGCCAAAATATTCAGTCTGCCCTTCCTTCTCAAGGAATCATTTTAATTATTTTCTTCCTGTCACAGACCCAAACTTCTGACCACAGTCTGATTTGCTGCTCAGATGTTTATAGTGCTACATAATTTTATTGAACCTTCAAGAAAGAATTTATAGGCTCTGTGGAAACTAAAGCAGTTCAAATAAGACAGACCAATGACTAAAGCAGCATAGCACGTTCCTTGGTCTCCATTCAGCAATTTTTGCTTACCCTCCTATGATATCCTCCCCAGACCGTGAGCATACCTCACCTATCAGTGAAAGACTTCAGTTTTTTTAATACCTAGCAAATGGAATTTTGCCAGCCCTTTATTGGCTTTTTTGCATCTCATATAGTCTGTAGATGGTCCACTGGAAAACATATGCTTTAATGACTGTCGCATTGGTTTTGTTTGTATCCATTCTTTAAAACTGTATGCAACAAGTAGTTTTCATCATCTTCCTTTAACCCAAAGTTTTGCTATTTTTTCTACCATATTAACACTTCAGAGAAATTTTATGGCAGCTGCAATCTTGTTCAGCAGTTGGTTTGCAAGTCTGAAATCCAAAGTCATTTACCTTTAAAGAACCTTGCCTGAAAGAGATATCTATTTGCAAGTGATTTGCAAGATATATTTTTACAACACAGATTTAAACTTGACAAACAGAATAGCAGGACTGTTAAGAGCCCTGCTGGACAAGATATTTAAGCTCCACTGAAAATTCAGCTGAAGGCTATTATTTTTCCTTATAGTCAGTCAGTTCTACCCTGTTTACCTCTGTGTTTTGATCAAAATCTGGATTCTTCTTACAATATCCCCAGGGGTAACAGAAAATTTTTTTGCTGTTGGAGGGGGCCACCAGCACACCCATTTGGAAGCCTGCCTGTAGCCTGGTCCTAAATATTCAACTCGGAAGGCCTGCAACATTAAATCTGTTCTCAATTCTGCACAGAAGTTAGTAGGGTTCAGATCAGTGAAGCCTGTATTCAGCAACATGCTCAATTTTTTCTCATGGTTTAATTATTTTTTTAATTGATCAGACTACACTATGCCTTACAAAACAGAAGGCTACAGTGTACTTGGCACTTACGCCAGTCAAGCTTAGTTCTGTTTCTAAGCTCTCCGCACTGTTTTGATTAAAATCTTAGCCATTGCTGATATAATAATTAGTAATTCTGACATTAAGTGCTCCAGATCTCCACAAAGTGTCATCTCTCTTTCTGCTCAGGTTGCTTGTCATAACTGATTTTTTAAGGCACAAACTATGACATTGTTCCACCTATAAATCACAAAAGTTCTTGCCATATTTGGTGCTATGCAATAGTTTTATAATGTAGAATCACACAAAAGTTAATATTATTTCCATGTCTTGATTCGCCCATTCTGGAATTTAGTTTTGATGATGTTTCATTTTCACTCACTGAGCCCACTGAGATTTATGACACTCAAAGTCCTAATAGTATAAGTGCAACCCTATAAGAACATCTACCACTGTCGGACAGTTCAATTCATGCTGTTCAAATTCTTTTAAAAGCTTAAGAAGAATGTGTGTGGCTGGTTGGTTCTTACATGCTGCTGCAATGACTTAGACAGCATGAAAAATTTTAAGACTGTTCCATCCCAAACCCTACATATACAGCACTTGACCAAAAACTGTCAATTTGAGAAAGTTCTTATAAATATATCATAGGGTTTATTTAGAAGCTTATATTTGGTTGTTACCAGTAACTTTACACTTTTATTGGTCCTTCTATTAAATGGCAAAAGTACCATTCACCTCTGCCAATCTAGGAAAAATCCATTATTATTATATGCACATATACAGGTAAATGTGTAAATATAGATATGTAGATATATACATACACACATTATACTTTCCTAGCAGTTTTATGTACTTTAAAAAGACAAAACCACATCAAAACAATTACCTTTTTTCCATTTTTTTCTCTGTTGTCATACTACTTTCCCTTTGAAAATTTTTTTTTTGTTTTCTGAATTAAACAACTCGAAGCAGATTTGATGAGCTATTTTAGGTATAATAGTCTTCCCACATCACTACTAAAAAAGGCACACAGTAAGTAAGTCTTAGTCCAACATGACCTCTGAAAACATTCCCTGCTGTCCAAAATTTCATTACTGCTCTTAGCAAGCAGATACTGGTTATTGTTTTCCCTCTGTAACATAAAGCAGCAACACTAGTTAATATAAAATGCCTCATAAAGTGATAACAAACCTCAATACTCCAGTCTTTCATCACATGCCCAGATCAAGTAGTCAGGGAGCCTACAAAGTCTGGGCAGCCTAAGACATCTTCTGGAGGACCAAAAAAACCAACAAAACAAACCACCCCAACTCCATATATAAAACATTTGCTCAACTCCAGTGACCTTCAGGTCACTCACCATCCTTACTGTCAAAATGACATGGCAAATACCACCTCCAAGAACAGTATATACACATCATCGAACCCTCAGATTAATTTGCACAACCAAATTAAGATCATAAAATCACGAAGGATGTCTGAAACTACTTTCAAATTCCACCCCAAATTCCTGGGCTACAAGGTGCTCTCCCCTCAGCCAGTGTAATTACTGGGGCCTCATTCTTTGTTTTCAGTGAGCAGTCTGTAAGCCACACCACCTCAACATGGAAAATGCATGAAATAAACACATCTGATTTCAATCGAACAAAACCAGACCAACAGAGAAAGCTCCCTGGCACAGAACCAAAGAGAAGCATTGGTGGAAAAAAAAAAAAAAGCATTAAGGAGGGGAATTTCTAGCAGGTGCCTTCACTTACCAGCTACTCAAATTCTGTCAGATCACCATGACACACAAAGGAACTGGAAGACACAATTCTCTGTGCTTTTAAGCTCTCATTTCTTCCCCATGAATACGATCACTCCATTTTTTCAATGCCTCTTAAAAGATATTAAAGGAAACCTAATCGAGACAGCTTAAGAAAAACTGTGATTATGTCTTGGGGAGAAGTGTTGCAGTGGTTTTGGCTACATGTACCAAGTCACAAACTACATATCTTACAGATTTAAAAAGTCTAATCTAACAAATCTAACAAGCAGACTTCTCATTGATTAGGAAGAGTATTCATCTTTGTTTTTTAGTATTGGTAACGATGCATTGGGTGAAGTAAAAGGTGTACCAAGCAGTGAAACTCACAATGAAGCATGTGATTTACACTATAGAAGACAGGAAAACAAGAATAAAAGAACAGTAATTTTCTGCTGGAGAGTTTTCAGTCTGAACACATTTTCTTTTGCCCCAACTTTCCCTATTACTTCATCATTTCTAAATTTTCCAGGTTAAAAAAAAAGGGGGGACACTAATACTTTCTAAGATCACATGCACAATTCTATCAGCACCATGAGATTCCATCCAGAAAGTTCAATAAAGCAAAGGAGGATAAGCCCAGTAGTGCAATATTTGTACTACATAAAAGTATTAGGCAAGCTACGTATAGGGACGCACACCCAGCCTCCCCAGACTGCAATTCAGTCCCACCAGAAGAACGCTTCTCAGCTTTTCAGGTGCGAGTGCAGAACAGCACGGTCAGATTGCCTCTCCTCCTTCCTTTGGGGAGATTTTCCTCTTTGCCACCTTAAATACACAAACTATTGAGAAAATGCCAAGAAGAGCATAGAGGCCCAGAAAGTCCGGAATGGAGGGGAGGAGAAAGCGGTACCTGAGAAAATAGATACCATTAGAGGCACGCTCATCTAGATGCAAATGGCATAACCAAACTGCAGCTGGAGCTAATACAACTTTATCTTCCAAATATGCCATCACTATATTCTCAATCACCAAGAATAAGACGCTGTTAATAAAAGGCTGAAGGCAGAAACAGAAAGCCAGAATGTTAGACAATACAGCTACATATAGACTACACCATTTTTGTGTGCATTTAATCTAGTTCTCATGCTTCAGGGTGTGCAATAGGCATCTAGCAAAGAGCAATGCAACATCCAAGGATCATTCCCATTTGATTTGGTGAAAACAAAGCACCTACTAGCTTTTCTTTAACACCACTGCCAACGGCATAAATAAAAGTTTACTTTTTGTACAGAAAAAGTGTTACAGTAGTATCAAAATAATGACATTAGCTCCTGCCTGCCCATATTTTTTTAACTGCATACGTATAAGCAGGAAGAAAGCAATCACTTCAGGGTACAGAGCAAAGAAGGCACCAAGGATGCTGGCTGACTGAATACAATAAGCTAACACACCCCGTACTGCAGAAAGGGAAGTTTCAGAATACTCTACAGGAAAAACAAGGCAAAGCCTTTGCTAATTGTGCAATTACACAGTCATGTAATGGTAAATACAGACACAGCTCATATAGAAACAAAGAAATTGCTCTATGTTAAAATAAGTTGCACCTACTGTGGGAATAGCTCTTTACAATTCATATCCTTTACCCCTCATGATTTTGACTGAAAGCAGAATTTGGATCAGAATAACTCAGTTTCACAAATCCAAACGTATACAAAGGTTTGTGTAAGCCAGAACAAGACACGTGAAAAGCTCAGATTCCTATATTCCAGCCAAGCTCCACTACTCCAACTATTTACAGTATTGCCAACAGTTGAGCGCTACACACACCAAAACAGAAAGTCACTCTCCTCCAGAGCATACCTGCCAAGTATAACCTAGATTTACCTTTCTTCTTGCCTATGGCATTTTTATTACAACTCTTGAGATGTCTCTCCAACACCAACTCTCTTTTTCCCCTCGCTTCCTAGGAAAAACACAAGCTACTGCCACCAAACATAAGTAAATAAATCAAACTTACGACTTCAACTGGAAACATTTTGATACTGCAACTCTTCACTGCTGCTAATCCAGAAGTGGTATGAAAGAGGAGACTGAGGAGAAAAGCCTTTTCCAGGTCCAAGCTGGAACAAACTAACTTCAGCCTGCAGCCTATAACAGCAGAAATCACCATTAACCTCTGGCACCTGAGCTTAGACAAAATGGCAAATGAAAGAGTCTTTAACCCTTCACATCTTTCTAAACAGCGGCATTTTTTCTACACCATTTCTGGTTTCTAACTGCATTAAAAACAAACAAATAAAAAAAAGAAGATAAACAGCTTTAGACAGATAGTCTTTAAAAGTGGCTCTCACGTTTCCATACGGAAGTTACACAGCACAATACTTCAAATTTACTGAGTTTTATGAGGAGCATGGTTTGCTTATTAAATGCTAGATTTTTTTTTAAAACTTCTGTTTATAGCAAACCCAAAGAGATTGTGGTGAGTGTTTTGTTATTTTAAAAATAAACATGGAATCTGAAAGAAGACATGTTCAGGCCAAGGAAACAGCTGAAGTAACGTAATGGGTTCAGGTGAGGCTAGGGTCCGGCTGTGGTGATAACTAATTTATCAGAAAAATATATCACTAATATTGAGGATGTGAATTCAATATCAAACACTCTAAAAGCAAATTTGATTCACTGTTGCTTACTTAGCAATAAATTACATCATTAATATTGCATTAAATTATAAATTACATTACCATCATATATTCACAGAGGCTTTTCTTTTTTATTTTAAAATACAACAAAAGAACATAACATAGTTGTATCTACTAAAAGTGAAAAAGAAGTAAGAGCACAATTAAAAGCAACAACAACAAAACAAGTAACACATAGAAATTTTATCCTGATATCTAGAGACAAAAACATTCACTGGAAATCTTTACTAACTACCAAGCCTTAACAAGAAATGACCATAGGCAGATCACAGAAGTGACTGCAACATACTCCCCTCAACAGAAAAATCACTTTGCAGAGGACTGGGTTAGAACATTTATTGTTGGAAAATCTCAGAACAAGGTACAGCAGCACCACATCCCAGGACAATTTCAAAAAGTATTTTAACCTGGTAAACTAGACCATAGGTTTCAGACTGCCATCTGCATAGGCATGCAAATAGGGGTCAGCATGCGGCAAGAAACCTGCCCTTCTTTCTACATCTGGAGGGGAGAAGTTGGCACAGCTGAACTCCCTCAGCTGTTACAAATACATGTAAATGACCCCCCGCACATCTCATCTTTGAAAGTTCAACTCAGCATCTTTAGTATTACGTAGCAAGTTTCTATCACTTACAGCAAAGAATAACTACGTTATCAGGTTAAATATTAACTAACTGTTATTTTCTATGCTAATTTAGGAACTCTATTACCACAAATTATTAAAACCAACCTACAGCCATCTTTTCACTTGATATCTAGTTGTGGAGACACCTGTGTATCCAGGGACCTTTGCCACCACCAGTTGAATAGCAGCTGGGATACCTAATCAGATACAGACTAAGCTCATCATCTATTGATAAAACTCATTTTTGTAAATCCTGAGCTCCCTTTCATACTGTTTGCATACTGTTGATGAGTATTAAACCTTCTGCAGCCTATGCTCTCTGATTACGGTACATTTTCCTCAGTAACCTGCTTAATTAAGCAAGGTCTCTCCTTACCACACATTAGACCTGTAAGATTCTATAGAGAATGTCGGTACTGTGTCTGTAACTGTAGAGCTGAGCCCTTCACAACCTTTACTGCAGTTTTTCCTCACTACAGTCTTGTAAGGTATGTGAATACTGCTGAGCCAAGCTGAAGTGCAACAGAAACTAAGCAATATATTCAGGAATGTATTGGAGGTATTTGGTAGAACAGGAAATCTAGTTTGTGTCTTGAGTTCTAGACAGAGTCCTACCCACGGATTTTTCTTTTTCTTCTCCGCCTTTTGTGGCTGGTGAAATACTGAATAACCCTTTTAATTCTTTCTTTTTTTATTTATTTTATTTTTAATAAAAAGCTGCCTCTGTGCTTACAACATTTGTTTGTAGAGTGCAATAAATGAAGAGTAATTTTCAAGTACAATCTTTATTCTAAGAGTTTTTAAAATAAAGTTAAAGCATAGTAGTAGTTTCTATTATTTTAAGAAACATTAAAAAAAAAGTCCAGAAAAAGCTACTATTTGGCAAAAATTTTCCTCCAAGTTTTCACAGTTTTTCATTTCCTATAAATTTGGATCCTAGTGCTTAAAAACTTGCTGTATTATATACTGACCCTCTTCAGTTAAGAACCGAATTTCACACATTATGCTGTACTGTGTCATAGTCTGACAAGCTAGAATTAAAAAAGTAAAATAAAATTATTGCCATATTATACGTTTAGGAGTTTGTGTCTTTCCAATTTTCTTTAATGTAGTAGCATGGAACACATCAGACAGAAAGTCATGTTCTTTATTTCAAGTCACAGAAGAGCAACCTAGTCAGTCAGCTTATTCCACTTTAGCAGCAGGATCAGCACTGGCTTTGTGGCATGGTAAACACACAAGAAATAAGAACTTTGAAGTATGGATTGTGTCATATAAAGGTGAAGTTAAATGTAGCTGTCTATGAAACGACTATGCAAGGAGGGAAAATTTACTTTTCCATAGGACTTTTAAGTTTTATTCAACCCATAAGTGACTCCACTGAGGGAAGTCTCACCGTTCTGTCATTGCCTGTGGCTCCTATTCCGCGATCCTAGCAGCACTGGGAGAGAGCACCTCAGTATGCCTGATTGGAGGAATCAGCATTAATGCATTCTTATTCAATTGGGAAAGTCAGAATTAGAAAAACAGCCTCACAGCTATAAAAATGTCAGTCACGTTGTTGCTTGGCAGCTGTACTCATTTACTTGATCACATTGCTTTTTGGCAATAGGCTTCTTATGCTGGAGCCTTTCTTTTTCCTTTTGGGACTTTCATGGCAGGCCAGTATTTTCCCCTGGCATGACAGTTTACTACCAATCCATTACCCATTACCTTCCTGGCACGTGCAGACTTCAGAAAAACCTTGTCTGGGGTTTGGCATTCTACCCAGTGCCTGATAAATGCTATAAATTTTATTCCTTCTCTTGTTGTGCAGAGAGGAAAAATATGGCATGCAGTTATGCCAGCATTACATTGTCCTCAGGCAGGGCTGTTTTTCACTATAAAGTCCTCCAAAAAGAACCAAAATAATCTAGTGTCTCTAAAACCACCACAACAGAAAAGGGGACAAGGAAAAGTGGCAGTTGTCTTGGAGAATTTTGCTTCACTGAACACATAAAAAGAGCTTGTAGTTTGAAAATAAAGCTCATTCTAAAAACTTTGAAACTTTGCTTTTAAATCAGTAATGCATCATCCATTTCTGGGTAGGCTGAACATCAAAACCAAAGGGGTTTCTTTGAAGACACAAACTTAGTTTCAACTTTGCCAGAACTACGGAACAGCAAAAGAAACAAAGATTAAAAGATAATATCATGAATATCTGGATAACAGATAGAGGTGTCAGTCATAATCTGACTAGGATGTATATGCAGTCATTATAGGACACTTTTTGTTCTGATTAGTTTGCACGTTAAGTTGTTCCAGATACTGAATAACAACCATATTTCTCCATGCATCAGAGTAGAACAAAAATGAAAATAACAAGAGCTCTACTTAAAAAAAAATTAAAATCCTGATAAATTTCCATAGGTTGATGTCACTCCTAAAAACCTCCTTGATGTTAATAAAAAGTGTGGAAATGTTACTCTTTTCACATTTTGAAAATTGCATCTTAGCTCCTATAAGTTCCACTGCCTGAACCTTGTGGTTACTGAAGTGAAATATGCCAGAGCTCTCGTGTTGCCAGTTCTCAATAACAACACATACTGTGAAGGCTCACTGTCTGCAATCCATTAGCTGCCATGATGGTTTCCAATGTGCAAGCATTTGCTGGGTTAAGCACTCACTATCACAGCTAGGCTCTCCAAAGCGATTTTTTTTCCCACTTCCTAGAAAGTTGCACCATTTTATCACCAACTATTGTATAATGTCATGTATCAGTGTTCCAGATCTGATCTTCAGCAATTGACTTAGTTTAAAGGTGGTGATTTATCACTTCAGCTTGTTTCTTTTCCCAGTAAAATCAATATTACTTTGCTACTGATTGTCAGAAGACTAAAATTTGAAGTGTCCCTTCCTGTAATATATGTGCCATATAATTTTCCCTTACAAATTAGCACATTTTATTGCTTTATGCAGTAATATTTGGAGAAAATAACACAAAATAATTTATTTCAATGTAAGATTACCCAAGGTTAGTCACCTTCTGTGATTAAAACAGCTATCAGTAATCTAATACCAATGCATCTGTGAAAATGGCAATGAAAAAACGATCCCCTCTAACTTAGTGAAAATTGCATTCATGTTAGTAGAGAGTTTGGAGAACAGGATTTCTGGAAAGTACTTTGGCAGCCTGTGATCCAAAATGGGTTCACTTGTTAAACACAGTATTTGCTCCATAGGACATCACATCAAATTCTGATGCTGCTGAGGTACGTCACCCCACGAGATTTCTATACTCATCCATCCTGTTGTGTCCTGAAGATGCTCTGAAAGCATACTCACTAGTGAGACCTCCATAAAAAAAGCTTGGAATGAAACCAAAGAGAGAATGTTTCAGGAGAGACCTTGTTTCTTACTTTATCCAGCAGTTCAGTGTTTTACTACTCATTCACCCCTTACCATCCCTCCTCTGCCCAAGCCAAAACAGCTATTGAATGGTGAGGGCAGGAGACAGACACGCACAGGCACAGACACCCACACCAACGAATGTGAGAAACTGATTCTTTAGTTTCATGACCATGATACTTAATAAGGCCATGGAAAAAGAGAGGTTTAAAGCACTCCTGAAATTGGCACTTATTTCTACAAAATTCAAAAGTTCCAATCCGACAGCCTGAGAAATAATCCTCCCAGAGTGCCCACTTTCCCTGCCATTTCGTAGGATATGAAAGACACAACTTCAAGCCCTTATTCTAAATCAGACAGAAGGTAAATTGAAACTGGATCGCTTTCATTCTAGTAAATATCCCCACTGCTGAGCTTCTGTGAAAACACATCTATTCATAAACAAAGCACAGTAATAGATGCGCATTTCCTTCAAAGTCAACAGCTACGCACCAAAGTCATTGAGGCGCCGGAGACTGCCCATTTGCTGAAAACTCATATTACTTCCAGTTTAGCTACTAGGCTACATCTATTCAATTTACTGGTTTCTACAGGTGTCATTCTGAGGCACTTAATTTTACTTAATCCATGATGCCAGTTTCTATGAGAATAACAAAAACATACTCAAGGAAATATTTTTATAACTATTTTTTACCCTAAGATAAATGCTACAAAGCTTGTGCTAAAACACTGACAAGATTTGTGAGGGAGACGATGCTCCATTCTGAAGCCTTGTGCTTCATCCCTTGAGCAGCCAGATACTCCCTTTGTTTCTCTGACATTATGCACAGGGAATCATTCACCTATCTAAACCTGGATGTGCGTGAATCCCCTGATCATCAGCAGAGATCTAGCTGCTCTAGAATGCTGTACCATGCTCTGTGATTTGGAACAGAACTCCTCTCCTTCTAAAAAAAGCACCTAAAATAAGTGACATAAATTATACCTTAAAAGTCTCCCCCTCTCTCCTACAAATAGATGAATATAATTCAAATGTTTCTATACAGTTGAGGTTCAGAGTTATAGGAACAGTGTCCCAATCTGCTTAGGATCATCTGATTAAGTGCTAACTCACTAGACGTTTAACCTTCTGCTGAGCTGATACACCTTTCTCCAATATTTTTTTTTAAATATACAATAATATTGCATTATACGGTAGCTTTTGTTTGCTTTCCTTTCATCCCGCAGTCACAGACTGTGTGAATTTCCCTGTGGCCAGCCCAACCTGAGTTCTTTGGTCAGTCTGTCTCTTATTCTATGATTCAGGAAGGGTGACAGAACATGACTGGTTTTGCGTATTTTTGGAAGAAAGCATTTTATGGCAAAGGTAAAAAATTACCCAATATTAGCGGACTAAAGGAAAAAAATTTTGACCACATCATGCAGAACAGTATGCCAATCCCGATTCTGAGATTTACCTGAGAAATCAAAAGAGAAACAAACATCAGGCAGGTGGATCTTTCAACTGGAATTAAATAAAGGTGGCAAATTGACAACTAAGTAAATATACAACCACTCTACTAGTAAAAATCATCCCAGAAGCTGACAAATATCCTGGCAAAAAAAAGACTGGAAAATCTACGTAAATCTAAAAAAAAAAAGACACTGCATTAAAAAGGGAAAAAGAAAACAGGAAAGGGATATCTTAATGCAGCAAGCTTAGACAGTCTGGCACTGCAGGTTCAAATATTGTCACCGATTCAGCCACTCCAAACGTTCATCACTCAAAGGGAATAAATTGAATGTTGTAGATGCAATTGTGACTAAATAATGCAGAATGAGCATATCAAAAATAATAAAAAATTAACAAAAAATAAATTCTGTTTTCTAATTTTTGCATGACCATTAACGATCCAGTGGCACCTTCATTAACAATAATGGTTTGCTCTTCGCTAGTGTCTAGCATTTTTATCACTATACTTGCTCCTGTCCTCATTCCCAGATGTGGGTGCTTTTCAGAGGTGTCTGATTTCTAAGGAGTGAAGTATTCTGGACTGAACTGTGATAGAAGGTAAAATATTGTCATTGTTACAAAACCCACCAGTCAGAACAAGTTTTTCTTATGAAATTATTATAAGAAGGATTACAAAAGTGAGAAAATTGTAAATAACTGGAAATGTGAAAGAGAGGAATCCTGTGTATGTGGGGAAGAACAAGAGAAAATCACAAGTAATATTATGCATGGAAGTGAACAGATTAGCTTTTTGTCACAGGATGTTCTCATTATCCAACATCTAGTCACAGTTGCACTCATGACATTCAATTTATTCCCTGTTATCACAGGATTAATTGGACAGCCATGGTAAAACAATAAGCTAATACAGTAACTTTTATTTTCCTGTCAGCCTCAAACAAATTGCAGTTCTACCCCTTTCAGCCTTTCTTTCACACATTAGCAGCTATGCTGTTTGGGACGACGCTGTGGAAGACTCATAAAGAATCTGAGCAGTCATGCATGAGAATATTCAGAAAAAATAAACCCGTGATTCAAACCAGGACATCAAAATGTACCAAGAAAGGGAAGTATGCAGCAACAGAGGGAGTCACTAAAGAAGGTAAACATACTGAAACTACTATTCTGATACCCATTTTCACCATCATACTCCAGATGTCAGCAGAAGAGCTCTGCATGGAATTTAGAAGGGAGAAGGTTTGTTACAGTGTTCTTCCTCTCCATAATGGTATAGGGATCTAAATTTAACAATTGTTCGCTTGAATACAAAGTAGCCTTATTGCAAGCCACATAACTTCACATATTGGATACGCCTACTATGTCCTGGTAAATTACACAGTCTAGGACACAGTGTTTTATTAAAATTGTTGTTCTATGACTCGAGGCTTTGTTGAGACTTTTGGCTGATACATAAACATACCATTAGGGTACAGAATTGTGTATCCTGTTTTCATTTTTCCTATTCTCAGAACTTTGTTAAGTCTGCCTGTCATATGTTCGATGATTAGACTCAAATAGCTGCAAATCAAATTTTCATCTTCACATCATAGAAACAAAAGCAAGTGTCATTTTTTCTATGGTATGCCAGTCTGCTTCAGAAATACACCAGCCCTTGCAGAGCACGGAAATTAATAGGTATAATGAGCCAGTGTTACATTCCAGAGGCGAGTCATTCTTGTCAACTACTTCGTGTGTGCTTCACTGGTGGCTTGCTGGCCTTACTGGTGCATTGTAGCATGAAGACTTTCTTGGCGTGCATTTAGGATGACTGTGAGACTCGCTTGTGGTTTTGTGAGTAATGTCAGGTCATTCTAAATGAGTGCAAATAACACCTTTGTGTCACCTCACACTTGCATGAATTGTCTATCTAACACATAGCATATTGGAGAAGTAATTTCTCAATGCTTAAGTGATTTTTAAAAGAAATTGTCCAGATCCTCTGGATAAGCTGAGATCTATTTTATGAAAGCCAGGGCTAGGAGAGGTGGTAAAATGGTGTTATTCTACACGTTAATGCCTCTCTAGCCTTGGAGTTGAGGGTGTGTAACCCTAGCTTGTGCCAGCTGCTAATATTTATGCCAAAACAAGCCAGGATCAGCTTTTACACCAGTGGATGGGAAATTGCTGTCAAAGGAACGTTTATACTATTCCTTTTGCATAGTGGGATCCCATAAACTTCAAGAGGTATCTTAGAGCCTGGATAAACATGGTGAAATCCTGTCTCCATTGGGAGTTTTGCCATGGATATCAGAGAAGGCAGGATTTTTCACTGCTGTGCTTCAGAGGATGTTATGTCTGTCCAGAGACTGTGAAGGTCTAGCAGGAATGCCAGGTGGGAAAACCCCACTCCTGTTAGGATGCTGAGGGATCTATTTTGCTTCAAAGACCTGTGCCACTCTTGGAACTTTTATTCACTGCCAGCAGCTAACATTGCTTAGGTAAATGGCAGACTCTGGCTGCAGCTGGCTAGAGCAGGCTGTTTTGTTTGGTGTGTTTGTAATGGAAACACAAGGCAATTTGCAAGGCTGAAACACAAGCTTCCAGCCTTAAGGAGGAGAGTGAAAGTAGTGTTTGGTGCCAGCCGATTGTGGGAAATTCTAAATTTTGTAGATTTTCTGGTGCACTTAGGACAGCAGTCTGAAAGACAGTTTGCTAGCAAGTAAATATTTTTGACTAATTTTTCTTCTGCCTCAGAGAACTATAAAATATTAAATAAATGTGAGAATTCAAAAAAGAATGTTTCAAATCCCAGATATAACCCTGCAACTTTCAGAAATATATTTTGTTCACAGCACGAATATTACTGTAAGACAATATAAAACTATGTGCCAAATTTTGCTTTCATTTAACTCAGGATAAATCAGGAATATCTTAAAAATATTGGTAGACTTCTTAATGTATACAAATTCAGCCATGGAGAAAAAATAGGCAATATACTTTAAAATATGTTTTCATATCATTATGATAAGGTTAAGAACACATGAAATATTAAATGCGTCTTTGCCAGATGATCACTTTGAGTTTAATAGGAATACAATGTAGGCATAGGCATAGTATTTTAAGTCTTCAGAGAAGAAATTCCATTCATCAGTCATCATAAATACATAGGACATTGCTGGCAGTGGTGACATATCATAAGAGTCATTGGTAAAGATTGAAATTAGACACTCTGGCGGGCCATACATGATGATATGTCACTTCACTCTTTAAAACAGTCACAAAGAAAATGACTGGAATTAATTAAAAAGAATTACTACAGCCTATTTCACTTCATTTGCCAACCTAGTGAGAGAAACCTTACATCTGTTTTCTTTAGCAGGGTTATTTATAAAAGTAGAACCTGGTTTGATGAAGAATTATGGTAGTAAAACAATAGAGTATATTCTAGAAGAATGGTCATGATGAACAAGTGAAATGGCAATTAATTTCCATGTTGTTATGAGAAACATTAAGGTAACCCTCCTACTGATCCATAAACCAACTCATCTCATCTCATGTCAGTAACACTGAATTATTTAAATAATATACTCAGGTATCAGAAGTTTCAAGTGGCCATGTCATCTGAAAGTATGATTACCAGGGGAGGAAAGTGGAGATGCACACATCGGTGTCATGAAACAATGTAAGAAAAGAACAGCTTTTCTGACTTACAGCAAATGTCCATTCAGTCCTGTATCTTCAACCATTAGCTGAGGCTGGGAACAGGTGTATATAGAAACACTTCACTGGAATATCCTTCCAACTTCCCAGGAATTTCCCTAAGCCGGAAGACTACTTCATTACAGAATAATGTTACAGAAACATTTTTAGAGTTACATCCAAATTCTCAATCATATTGCTGAAGAAGATATTTCAGTTAACTTTCAGTTCATTTTGTAATATTTCTTTTCACATTATTTACACAATTAAAAAACCCCACCACATTAGTTGAAGATCTGGTTAAACAGAGGACACCAGCACATCATGATCTGGTTGAAGGGTCTGGTCTTACTAAAATAACAGTATTAAAACATGAATACAGATGGAGGCATTATGGGTGTAAATATGGTGGAGCCCAAATATCCTAGCTTATTCTAGGTTCAGTAAACTTGCAAAAGATCACATACTTACCTGAACATTGATTGAGTGTCTGAGCCTTCTCTTTAATTCCACTCCCATTTCTTTCATGGAAGTTCACTTTTGTTTCCTTAAATTGTTCAATAGAAGTGGAAAATCATGTAGTATATGATATCAATCATGTTGTTATCTCCACAGGACAGCACCTAAGACTTAGCGAAGTTCATTGCCCCGTTATGTTAGGCATTTTGAAAACACATGCAGAGTCCTCAGTTTATAGTCTTTACTGCTGTAATGGAATCCAACTCAAGTGACAGAAAAAAGGCAGAAAATTCTCATAAAAACACGTTGAGTTACAACAAACATCTTCCTAGTCCATATTCTGTCTCTGACAGTGATCAAAAGTGGAGGTCCAGGACAAGAGCAGAGCAAGTACGTATGACACTTCCCATTGAGCATTCTTCCAGTCTGCAAATTTTACTCCTTTGGTCCCAAATCAGAGACTTCACAGTTTCTGTGTTTCTGCATACTCTGATTACTGGACAATGAGAACAAAGATGAATTCAAAATCCCAAAATTTTCAAATCTCCAAGCTAAAAATTAGTTGTACAAACATTTATGTTGATTCTCAAAAACATTTTCACATACTTCATGAAAGCCTTTATAAAATATTGATTAGAAGTAACAACTCTATGTTTTCCAAACAGAAGCACATTGCAGAGTCATTGCTGATATAGGAATTCCGTATTCAGACTAAATTTCAGGTGTTGATTAATTAAATTGTTCAGGCTAAATGACTATTAAATGAGGTGTGTCTGCACTATGCTAATTGTGAGACTTTGTGAGGCTGCTTAATAATGCCAATGCCTCTCTAGCACTTTTCTTGGGTAGGAATAGTTTAACAGTTCTTTACTATGAACTGGACACATTATTTGTTGGCAAATTATGTGGTGTTTCAAAAGAGATTAAATGCATTTTTAATGTATTCAAAAGTTCTAGGCTTATGTACCCCTATTTTTTTTGTTTTGTTTATACAGGTCTTTCTCACATACATCTTTAGGAAATTGAATGTATTTAGAGAACATTTTTAACAACTATTTAAAGGGCTAAACAATCAAAGTCATTGAGGTGATTTTGAAAATGTTGCTATTCAGAAGAAACAATAATTGCATGTAGAGTGCAATTTTAGATAAAAGTAGCAGGACCTCGATTTAGCACAGAAAATGTATTGTATTTTTGACAACTCTACATGACCACAGCAAATCAGAAAAGCCACCACTATATGGCTGAAATGTGCAGCCATATTTTATAGGTTTTGTAGTTTTTATCTGGACAGGCTTGAAGAACTTCAAAGGGTTCTTTTGTACTTTAATTTAGTCTGACAAAGCATAGTATTTTTGATTAGCAACATTCATAGTATCTTTCGTCTAGCAACATTCATTTCAGATATTTCAGTAAGATTGCAAAATTGCAAGAGGAAAAAAAGTTACAGATGGAGTTTGTGGATGCATCAGAGACTGCACAGGTTTGTGCTGCTTATTTGAAGTACTCTACGGCACAGTGAATTCATTGCCACGTGTTCCTTAGTATTCTCTGCTGTTCATAAAGGTCACAAGATAATACTGTTCGCAACCAGAAGTTAGAACAGATGTGGCATACCAGTCTGGAAATCACTGGCTCCTCATTATGAGCACTTCTGTAACATGTCTCTTTTACTCCTGAATCCTAATAATGATTAGATTGTAAGCCTTGGAATACAACTCAGCTGAACACTGAGATTAAATTAAAAGGGCAATGATGTCAGAAACTAAATTGGACATAACACATACTGCAGAAGAAAAAAACCCCCATACATAAATAACGCTTCTTTATTCCCCTAAATACCCATTCTCTTCTATTGCTCCTGGCAACCAGAGTACGTACTCCCTTGCTCTCATCAGAAACTTCCCCTACTCTGCTCTATACCTCAGGAGTAAGGTAAATGCATTGAAAGTATTTCAATATTAAGTTCAGCTATCAAAACAGCAAATTCATTCAGAAATGCAGAGGCTATAGACAGATAGAATCTAGAAATTTTATCTCTCAGTCTAAAATATGACCTTCTCCTTTCTAGGATGCAGTTTCAAAGCCACTGTTCCTCTGTGTCTGTGCACGTGTGAGTGTATGTCTGAGTGCATTGTGCCTGTTCGCAGTTCAGTGTACAGGCATGCACTGAATTGGCAAATGCAAGGAGGGTTCTACGTGAGATAACTTCCCTGAGAAATAAATACAATGCCACATAACTCAGCTCTGTCTCAGTAATCGCTCCATGAACCTGCAGAAAGCAGAAGAGCAATCTCAGGAGGCAGCATCAACAGGGAGCAAGGGCTGTTGTGGTGGTGTCGTATTTTAAAGTCAAGGACAAAGCAAGCTGCGCTAGACATGACTTCTGTGAGTGGAGAGTGAGCTACAGGTAATCAGTGCCACTTCCATGGGCTCATTCTCCAGACTGTTCCATAGTTTTGAACGGGTCACTGCTGGTCTGATTTCCAGCCTTCCGTGGATGAATGCATGAATTTCTTATGAGAATTTGTATAAACTGTGGCTCAGATTTCATTGAAACTGACGTGTGCCAAGAATAATATTTTAGTGGTGCTAAAGCCTCTGATCAGCTACATATTACAACCATAATTTATATGCATCACAGAAGTATATTATCTCAGAGAAAAACTAGGTTTTCTGCTTTAATCAGTACTAAATCAGTGTCATAAAAACAATCAGAATTATTTATTGCTTTTTGGTAAAAAGCTGCTGCTTTGATCTTTTAAAAGTTAGCCAAGGTATCTGGATTTGCTTTGTAAGGTTGAAAGTCACAAAAATTAAAAAATTTTAAGAACTTCCAAATGTTTTTTGGAAGAAGAGACAAGGTTCCTGTACAATAAATGCAAAGCATCGGGCTGTAGGTTAGTGTCAGAGTGCAGCTTCAGAGCAACTTCAAAACTAATCTAAATTTCCAAGTCTATAGTCTTGTAATCTGTTGCTTTATTGTCCATCACCCTATTTCTGTGTCTTGGAAGTTCCAAGGCAGCTAGTTTATTTGACATTATTTCTTAAGGCACAAATCAAGATTTAGTTCAAAGTTGTCAAAGCAATTTTTAAGACAACAATTTTCCCCATGCAGACATCCAGAATCATGAAAAATAAACTCTAACTTTTCATTAATGAGAGTTATGAAAAATACAGTGGTTTTTCTATCACAGTTTGCACTGCTGCCAAAATTTATCGCATTACACTCAATACATATACGTGTGTGTTTCCTAAATAGCGTTGGAACCCTCAGTCTGATTTCAACTGAAAGCAAAAGGAAAGGACATTGATTTAAAATATTACTATGTTTCCATACATTTTGCAGAAATAGATGGTCAAACTGAGGATTGAGACCATATAAGTTTCTGGCTGAGGAAAAGGCTGCAGAAGTTCACATTTTTTTATGATACCTGAGAATCTGCACACCAGCACTTAAAAATACTCAGTTGTATGAAAAGCCTCAGGATTTTTGTACCTCAACTACCAAGGCCAACCAACCACAAGGCACCAGTCCATAGGAAATGAGACTTCATTCATGCTGCAACTCTACACACCACTTATTAGTTATATTACTTTTTCATTAGTCAGACATGGATTTATAGCTGGAGTGGCATGTGTGTGTGTGTGTAAGAGATCCTAGCTTCCCTTATTAACACAATAAAGTGCTGTGCATTTGTCTGGGATTTCTGATATCTGAGCTCCAGCCAAAGTGCCTGATGTCTGGAAGTTGTGGCCAGTATCTGCACAATTCAGTCTCCAGGTCCATCAGCATAAAGCCTCATGCTATGGATTTACTGTGGAATCTTTGTACAATTATCTTGTACAGCAGCATACCTATCTTTATCTACCAGTTAAGATCAGTGGGGGAGGAATTAGTTTAAGCAAAAATTCAAGTAATGAAAACAATCACTCATTTCTAACGTTCCACATATAGATCAAGCAGATAAGAGAGAACATCGTTCTCCACCGGCTTAGTGACTATTTGGAACGGATGCCAAAAAGGGCTATTTGAAGGTACGTTCATTGGGAGAAGATTTCATAAACAGAGGATGGTGGAGAACTCATGTACAATTACCGTGCTCTACAGTCTTGTGATTTAAGTAGTAGAAATTATTCTATTCTATGATTGGAATAGTCATAGAAGATTATGATTCTATGAAGAGGGGGATTATGAAGCAAGCAGCTGAGGAAAGGCAAATTTTCTAGTTATCTTACAAAACACTTCCATTTTGTGTCATTTATACAACGGAATCTGAGGCACTGAAATAAATGTATTATATACAGTGTTACGACCACTTTGAGCCTTATGGTTAGCGGCAGCTGCTCCTGCAACTCCAGATACAGTCTGGTCTTTCCATTTTGGAAACCAAGGGCAGAACTGCCAAGACTAGATTTGAAAAGCAACAGTTTTCTCTCCTTCAAGGATTAATGCCCAGAAAAATTCTTCCTAACAGTGAACTATATTGACAGTCCCTAACAGTGAGCTCTCAGCTGGCCATATTAGGCTGTGTGAAGGATGGCATTAAGACAGCTGGAATTTCATTGAACCAGCATGGGTGCTTCTGCCCAATATCTCCCTGCTCTTCTCAGGCTAGCACAGCCAAGGTGATCTCAGACCTGCCTGTACCTGCCAGCGCAGGCATGCCCTCCTTCACATATTTGTAATGTGATTTTAGCTGAGTTATAATCAGTACAAAATGGGTGGGGCTGGAAAAAGGTTAGAACTTGTCTGGAATTTTTTGTGAAGCATCAAGAAATTCTGATTCTTTAAAACACAGCCTTTCTGTGGAAGCATGCTCATTTTGAAATGGAAAATTCTCAAAAGGATAGTTCAGATTGAGAGACAAGTGTATGGCCAAAAGCAAAGACCTAAAAACCTAGATAATCATGAAACCAATTAACGACAGTTTTCATCAGGGATTTAGGCAGCCAGCATCAGAAATCTTTGGGTTTTAATCAGATATAGCAGACATGTAACATCCGGACTCCTGTATTCCAGATGACAGTCTTGTCTCCAGCTGAGATGACGAAAGCAGTAAATGTAGTAATTACGGACTTTTGCAACACTTCAGTAGAACATCAAAATACCACATGTAAAAGTCCTGCTTAGGGTAAGTAGAGTTTGATGAGTTGATTTGCCACTACCTGAATTCACATTAACTTTGCTACACAAAGATGCATAAGGCTTTAGCAGTTTTTGGTCAGTATTTTAACCAGAATATGGTCACCTTTCTCTAGAGAAGGATTCTTTCTGTTAAGAATTGAACTTTTTTTTTCACATATATTTATGTGATATTGTCATATTTTATACTCTTTCAATTTCTGCCGTAGTTTACTGTTCCACTATATCCCATTCTTTTTAAAAGTACACTCTTGGAATTTTGTAAATGTCCAGTAAAACTGCATGCAATCTTAAGAAAGATTCTTTATATAAACTATTGTTTTAACAGTAATTTTGCTATCAGAGCACACTGAAAATAGATCCCCTTATTTTCTTTATGTAGATAATGTTACTAACTTACAGAGAGCAATTCAAAATTTTCTGATAAAATATTATGTGTAAGTAGTGTGCTGCTAATAATTTTCAGATCATTGAAAGTCAATTGGAAAAAAATAATAAAGCCTGTCCCTAAAGCCCTGAAGCCAAAAGGAGTTTGGCCAATTTAATTAACTACTATGTATAAATTTAATTAACTATGTATATTGGTTCTACTACTTCAACTTCAGCTGAACCTTTTGCAGGCCCTTTGCCCAGTGGCTAATGACAGAAAAAAAGGGCCAGGTACAATGTATCAAGGGTCCCTCGCAAGAAATGTATACAAACATAGCTGACGTCCACCCTAAAATGTGGGAAATCTAAATGCAACTTCTTTATATGGATTTCACATGCAAAATCATTAATATGGTAATGTTTAAGATTTTTTTCAGAATACAAATAAAATACACATACACATATATATAGGCACCTAAACAGTAAAAGATGTGTTAAGCCCTTCTGAGAACTCTGTCAGTGGAGCTCTAGTTCAAGCCAATGAGACTATCCCAGAGCTATGTGGTTCGTGATGATAGCAAGTCATTTATCCACCAACATCCACCTGTAAATTGGGCCAGCACACACCAGGGCTTGTAGTGCCTCTTTTCAGATCTGCTTCTACTCCCCAGTAGTAAGAGCTTCTTGCTAAATCCCAGCTAGAGGCATCACTCTCTTGCTACCTAATTAACATTATTGCAGAGACAGGCAAGGAGGCAAGGCCCACAAAAGGACATATGGCTCTTTTTAATGGCTTCCGGCTGTATACAGCTCCCAGTATTACCTCATGTCATGCTGGTTCGGTGTTTTCAAATGACTCCTGAGCTGGAGAGCACAAAGGAACCTGGGACAGTTGAACAGAACCCCAGGCTGACACAATACCAGCGTGTAATCTGTCTTTTCCCTTTACTCACTGGCAAGAGAGGACACCCTCCCACCTTCCAAGTCAGGCTGAAACTACTCATGGGGCTTCTCGGTGTGCCTTGAGGAACTGCAGGTAGGCAGCCTATGCAAATGAAATGTCTTACTACAATTTCCCCTCTCCGCTAACACAGGGAGTGATTTATTTTCTGGAACTTTTGAAAGAACAGCTTACATGAAAAAGTGCAAATGGAGTAAGAGATTTTACATTAGGTTACTACAGTTTGACCAACAATTTCCATTAGTGAGCCTGACCTTAACACATTTAAAATTAACATCAGATAATCATCATTATGCTTAACAATCATTACGTCTAATCAAAGCAGAACAGGACAGAGGGTAATTGACACCGTGAATGTACCCCTTAAAGAACAGAAATTAAAATGTGGACGGTTCGCTAGCTGTGACTATCAATAAAATTACAGAAAAGCTGATGAACAACATTATCTTCCCACATTTTTGTCTCTGAAAGTACTGCATTCAATTCATCTAAGGAAATGCATGTTTGCTGTTGTTCTGTTTTGTGGTTGTTCCTCAGAAAAGAAACAGAAACAGTGTTACTTGTGTCTACCTTCTGTCAAAGTATGATTGCTCCTAGTGGTATTTTTTCCAGTGTATTCTGAAGTTACTTTAGTGACAGGGCTCCTTCCAGTGGAAATCATCCTACTCCTTGAACAGGCCTCCATTTCACAATATCTTTCTACATTTCAGGTGAATGTTAACATTCTTACTTATTTTATTCCCTTTAGCATCACCATAAATATGCTGCACAAACTCTGTTCCTTTTTCACAATTATATCTCTCATTTGCAGATTACCATGTTCTTTACAATTATTGTTCACGCAAGCTATGTTTGTTATTACATTTTTGCTTCTTTCCTAAGTCGCCTAATTTCCTTATATGGGCCTGCACGTAAATAACATAATGTAGTATAAATATATATATATATAGTGTGTGAGTGTCTGTGTGTGAGAGAGAGAGAAAAAATGTGCGTGAGAGATCTGTTCTTTCAGTTCTATGCTGATGGTTTTTTCTAGGCAGAATTGCTCAGAAATAAGCACATTTCCAGTATTGGAAACTTCCTAAACTTAGTTCAAGAAATGGAACATTATTAGGAGACTGTTTTCCAAAATCAGTGAGAGTGAGCTTAACCAACAATAATGATATTTTAATAGTAAGTATACACAGATCATTAAGGTTCAGAATCAAAAGTCCAGGGCATTAAAGTAACGCTTGGTCAGGCTTCGTCAGGCGAATCTGGCCTGCTACCGTCACTTTCCAGACACAGACTGCCCTCCAGCCCCACCGCTCTCCAAGCTCAGGCGTTAGCTGCTCACACGTCTTAACCTCGCAGCGCCCTGTAAGGGGCTGCTCTTACACCGCCCTTCCTGATATTCCCAGTTTGATTCCTTCTTCACACGTGCAGTCTTTAGCAGCTAAATAGATACGCCTGGCCACAAGGTAAGACTTGATGTATTCATGCTTTAGCTGCTAAATACACATCTGCTGCAAATGCCGACTTTGGAGTGGTGGAAGAGCACAGAGTATATAGGAGAGGGAAGTAACTACTTAAGGGTGGTGTGATGCACAACAGCAGGCTCCAGCTCCTGCATATTCCAGTTCGCCCTGCCGCCCCCCTTCCCCAGCTGTCCAGTCCATTTTCAAGATGTCTTAGATGGTAGTTTATTCCAACAGCTAGTCACTGCTTTGAATGAATATCTTATTTCATATTTGTTTTGTGGCAGTTTCTCATGATCACTTTTCCATTGTGCCTTTCTAAATTAGTGTCCTTAGTTACCCATTTTTCCTCTTTAGAGATACAAAACAAACTATACTGCCTTAATTTTGCCTTTTTTTTTTTTTTTTCTCAAAAGATCAACAGGCAAAAACAAAGAAGGGGAAGATGGCCAGGAGAAGTTCACATGAGGTTGAAACCATCCAGAAGAAACACAAGGGGATCACAGTCTACCTACTCAACAGCACATCGTATGCCTATTGTGCTTTCTGTCTTTAGAAGGCCTCTAGCAGCATGCAGTGAAGCCCCTCAAAAAGAAATAGATCACATATATAAATAGCTGATGAGGGCCTTATTCCTTCAGCATGTCCTACTTGGAGCTTTATTTTGCCATCTGCATGATTAAGTGATGGCTCTTGGAATCATAATATTCCTGAGTATGTGCAGCAGCATATTGAGTTGGGATGTGCATTTTGTTGAACTGTGATGCTGATCGTGGTGCTGCCTCTGGCCAGCACCAAGACCTCTAGGCTGACACCAAGAGCATGAGGGAGGAGGTAAGACAGCTGGAGAAAACCTCTGCCGTAGCAACCATGCCCTTGGATGAGTCTGTGAATGTAATGTAAGACAGGTGTCTATGCCCCATCTACCTCACCAGCAGAGATTTGTAAAGCACAAAGCAGATACAGCCATTGCACTGTACAGGCTTTTCCTGCACCCTTCTTGTGGGAAGGAGGAGGGAAAAGCCACATTTCTGAACCCTGTCCTCAACTCTTACATCCACAGGAATATAAAACATCAAACCAAAGTATTATGCTTTGATACTATTATGGCCTTTCATTGAACACACAGATCCTGCAGAACTAGTCCTTCCAACAGTTCTGTGACTCTAAAATACAAATACAAAAATAATGGGTTTCTATTTTCCTTTTATAATTTGACAGCTGAGATGAGAGAGTTTAGGTACAAGTCCCTCACATTACCTCTGCATTATTTCAAGCATTGATGACTTCTTTCTTTCCCAGTACTCTATTTAGAGATCCCAGACCATCCTCTTGGGAGGAGTCTTATTGACACAATGCTCTGCTTCTATTTTGAAAAGCAGAGTACAGTGAGAACTGACACAGCATGCTCATGGCTCAGACTTTCTCACCTAGTAATCCTTCCTCCTGATGTGTATTTCAAATTCTGGTCCTCTTGCTGAGGAAAAGATTAGGATTTACAATTAATGTATAGAATTAAGTATTACACTTGTGAGACAGAATAAATAGATCCCCTTTCTCCTCAGAAGATGAACTTTCTCTTTTACAGTAACAAATGCAACAATAAAAATCCTTATCAAAAGGAAATTGCCTTTATTCATCATTTACTCAAATTCCTTTCAAGTGCTAGTTTTCTTATTAGATTGTCTTTCTGGAGGAAAATAAACTATTTCATGTTGCTAGTTAGAGCCTTTCTTGCAAAGATGATGCAAAATGTGGCAGATTTTACTTCCTACATGTTTATTTCTTTACAAAAAAAATTTTATTTTACACACAGAAGTAGTTTCATAGTAGACATTTTCTTAACATTTAGAAGCTTCAAAGGACCACTATTTTTATTGCTACTTGAATATATATTTTACTTTTTTTCCCTAATACTTATCAATGTGTGGAATACAAGTGTTGCAAAAAGAGAACTGTTTATTCTTCCAGAGCGGCACAAGCTGCTTTTCTCATTCTTACTGTGAACTGCTTTGAACATAATTTCCATTGAGCATGCCAGTTCTTCATATTTTGTGAGCCAAGGCCTCCTAATTTCATAGCCAGCTTGCATCACCATGCAAGTACAATTTCTATTTTATACCTTAAGGATTACAGTGAAGAAATTTGACTCTGTTTCCTTAGGGCTAAAAAGACTGAAGTTTTGATCAATGATGACTGTCAGATTTAGCACACATTTTCTTTAATCCTGCTTAGCGTACTGGAGCCATTAGGATTGTTTTTGCTGTAGTTAATTTGGGGTTTTGGACTGGAAACAATCCTTAATTTAATCATAGAAGTTTGTTCATGTCAACCACATTTTTGGATCAGTTAAAGTTTCATTAAATATGTTGTGTGTTCAGCCACATTTTGAGACTTAGGTGATGCTTCCTAACATTCACAGAGAAATTATTTATCACTGTCAATTTTTTGTCAAGGTCCTTGAACAACATACCTTTGAATATATGAAATGCAAGGCATTTCTTTTAAACAAAAATAAGCTAAATGACAATACTGCAGGAAATAATAAGATGTGGAAATAAATGTAGTGGATAATAGACAAATCATCTCTAATTGATCCTGCGTTCCCAATTTATTCACACTCCTTTCCAGCACTCCCCAGGCTTTCAAACACATGAGAGTATAAGCAAGGAGAAATCTAATATGTGATCAGTCTTTGGGGTTAATGAAGCTGGAGATAACCAGAATATCATACTTCAACCTTACTGTGTGATAGCACCTTTTTCAACAGAGCTGTTTCACTCTTATCCTGACCTACAGATCATCCTGATGTATTGAAAATCACCACTTTTACCAACTTTTTACAAACCATTAAGTGCTTTAGTAATGCTAAGTAAAAGCTTTTGAGGACCTGAGTAAGATTACCAAACTAATTCCTGCAATGGGGATTTTATTTGACTTAAAATAGGAGACCAGTTCATACCACTGAGATCTAATTTCCTCAAATTTAACACCCATATTCAGCAGGTTGTGGGATTTAGTTACTTATTAATCAAGAATCCTGACATGGTGCTGATTATTTTATAGCATTTCTTAACTTACTGAGGTTTTAGCTGTGTTTACAAGGACTACACTGTTACTCACTTTAAAACAATCTTGGCTCCCTTAAAGGGACAATGCCCCTTTGTTAACTACTGCACATAATTATTTCTAGGCATAGTTTGCCTTTATTAAGGGAGCCCATGCAAAATCTCCGTACTGCAAGACTGCACAAGGTTGGTAGTTGATTGAGCTGGCAGACACTCAAGGCAAGTACATATCTCGTGGTTAGAGTGTGCATACCAGCTTTAATTCTGCCATGTAAAATGGAATGTTGAAGAAAGGCTTAAAATAAAAAAAAGAAAAAAGGTGGTGGTGGGGAGGAAAGGCAGCTACAAAATGGGTGTGTTGTTTCAGTGACCCATGAAACTAGCATGAGAGCAATCTTCTAAAAGACACATACTCACTTAGGATGCTTAAGTTGCCTGGGACATGACCCCGTGTTTGGGGATAGCTGCCTTCTCTCCAGCAATTTCTACCACCTCACACCCCCTAAAAACAGTTCAGCTCCTGTGTTTTCATTAAGCTGCTTAAGTTTTATCACATACATTGATTTCTTCCACATACTATCATTTAAGTATGACCTTACTAAAACAATGCCATCAGATAAGATACAGTACAAATGTGCATGCAATTCACTAGTTTTGAATATCACTGAGGATGTTTATTTTATATAAATATTGTTATTTAAGTGAGCATCAATTTGTAGACTGCTGTGATATTTGGATGCCTAAAATCCTACTGGTATTTTTAAATTTCTTAGTAGATAATACATTTGAAGAACTTTAATTTTCAAAAACTTAGTGTGTGCTTCCTTGCATCTTTGAAAATGTATCCTGTGTTCCTGTGTCCTTTTAGTTGCACACAATTATGTGTTATACTTTCTTTTCTTTTTTTTTTTAAATTATAGTTGTATTTAGGAGTACTTAGACTACAATGCTACAGAACTTGTGTAAATGACAAACTTGGAGCCAGACATTCACATTATTGTCTGAGATTTACAGAATCTGAAAACTTTTTCCCACGTCTACCTTTGTAAGCACGTATATAGTTCCTTAATATCAATCCTTAGGCTATACAAGCATGTACATGTAGTTAATATTATTTTTATTCCCTAATTTCTGTCTGTCTGCTAATCTGGAAAGAGTAGAGGTCATTTGAATCCCTACATGATTAATGATCCTGATTAAAGAGTAGTAGGAGTTTCAGTATTTTACAGTTAGAAAAGCTCCATTACTCCCCCAAAAAGTATATCCCACATTCTTTGGTCCTTTACTTTCTGGGAACCCAAACTTTTTGTCCTATTTCATCATAAAAACACGTGTGAGTGATACAGGACAGTTACATTACATTTCTATTCTTCCTTAAACAGACTAGCGTATGCTTTATTATTAAAACACAGCTGTACACCACAGCAAATTCTGTTTGTTTCAAGTGTGATGTTTAAGAAAGGTTTAGGAGATTATGCAGTTCAAGATAGCTTTCACACAGAGGAAAATTATAAAATGTTATCACTGCCAGGAAGAACTTTGTTCATATTGCTTTATGCATAACTTTCTTCTGCTATTTTACTTATAGCCACATCATTTAAACATCCTCCCACAGAACCTTTTTCTCATACTTAACCTGCAGCCATGGTGACACTATTGCACTCCCATTACAAAGGGGACAAACAAGTTCAATTTCAGTGAAGCAGAAGTTTCTACAAGAATATTAAACAATACACAAAATCTCTGGTCCAGAAATTGCTTCCAAGTTAAAGACACAGAAAGGAAAAAAATGCATGCTGAAAATAAATCTTTTACCCAATTATTTGATTAAACTGAAATAATACTACGAATACTCTTCAACATTAGTGGGAGTGAGAAGTTAATATTACAGCAAGGAGTCTTCCAAATTCTATTTAATTGCATGTTTAGACAAATAGATTCAAATAGCCTTTTGAATTATTAGTTGCAACAAAAGTAATATTGTAACAGCAAAATGAGTTTATTGCCCGTGGGCTGATTTATAAGGATATGTACACACAAACAAGTGTGTATTTATTGACTCATGTTTGTGACCTCTCAGGACTGAGATATTAGTTTCTAATATCGGTTGACTAATTTTCTCCTTGCTTAAGTACTCTATGAGAGTATCTCACAAACAAGGACCTTCCAAGAGCAGGCAGAAACTGAGACATAATGAATTTTTCCCAGGACTACACTTCACATGAAATCACTAATGGCTGTTTTATAGGATATGTCAGCTCATTTGGTAAATAAGATACTCCATAGGTGTGAATGGAAGTAGTGCTGGAACTTCAGCACCTTTAATCTACAGCTGTACGGATTACTTCAAACTGTTGCTTCTGATCTATAGTGTTTTAAATGGCCAAGACCTGTGTACTTGAGATATATCTTAGCAAAGACACCCAGGTTGTGGAACTACAGTTACAAAAGAGAGGGGAACTCCACACTTGGATGCAGCCTCTGCCCCCATGGACACAGATAGTCCAGTGTTTGTCCTCAGTTTGCTAATAATAAAGCCTAAAGGTTATTTCCCTAAGATTTTTAAGAAAAAGGGCATAAAAACAGCCAGTAGACAAAACAGGGAGAAATTTGTTGGTTTAGTTCAAGTCTTGGTTGGCTACTGTCTGACTAGTGAGTGAGAGAGAAGAGCTGCCCAACCGCATCACAACAGTTCCTACAGTATGTCACTCACATGCCCAAAGTAAACCACCACAAATATACCCCAAAGATAACATAGACGCCTGCACCTCTAGTCATTTATTTTTTGTGATACTCAAAATCCTTCAAACCACAATGGAGAAAGAAGGATTTTTTTGTTTTTAATTTCTCATCTTCCTTACTACAGACCTGCAGGAACTGACTGATTCTTCACAATTTCCTGACTCACTCGTGTTCTTCTTCCAAAAAGCCCCCACTTTATAAATCACAATCTCTCCAAAGCCACTCCTTAGCAACATTGGCCTATATACAGAGTTTACCTGAGATCGTTACAGAGAGTAAATTCTGTTCACATTTGATTGCCTTTTCTTCACCTGTTGTCTGTTCTTTCTTTCATTTTTGATATCTTAATCTCCCTCAGAGTTCCTACCCCTTAGCAGGCCTTCACCTGCAGGAGACGTATCATAATCACGCCTTGCCTGTTCTACACGCTTAATTCTTACCTATTGCTCTGAGATTCACTCAAGTATGTAATGCAGAAGGATAACACATGCTGGAGCCTACCTCAGCTGTACAAGTAGTCCTATTTTATAGTTCTCCTATACTAGTATTGATCTTGGTGTTAAGGGAAAGGCTAAGACACCCTTACACATACATGTGTAAGAACACACATAAATTTGGGACCATATGCTATCGGTAAATTAATATATTCATGTGTCTATACATATATAGATAGAGAAGTCATATGGATGTAGATCAAGTGATCCTGAGCTTGCAGAGTATTAGCCTACAGTCTGTAAATAAAAGGGACTTTTCTCTACCATTCTGCTGCGTTCATTAATACAGGCTTGTGTGCTTCTGCTGGTAGTCAGCAACACTAAAATGAATAATAAAGTTACAATGTCCTGGCACTGATGTCCCATGTTTTCCAGTGCAAAGGTTCATTGGAGGGAATGAATATAACTATATGCATCAGGGAAAAGGGGAGAGTAAGTGAGAAATGAGAAGTTGCAAGCAAGCATAGTCTGGCAAAATAGAAGAAGGGACGACTGTGTAAGAAGTGGAGGAAGAAGAGACAGAAGGGTCGACAGTAACACGAAGGTGTAAGGATATGAGATGAACTTTTGTGAAAAATGACAGCAACAGAGAAAACAAGATGGAAGAATCAAAGTCCAGGAAGGAAATTAAACTAGTGTCAAAAGAAGAGTGGGTTTCATGTATTTTAAAAAAATCCCTTTTCTAAAAACACTTTGGTATCACAACTGCATACTTCATCCCTCAGATGTTCAGTCCCTGAACACAACAACAAAAATTCATTAAAACAAATACTCTGATAGAGTACCGATTGCCTACAGCCATAGGTTAATGAGTATCTTCCTAACTGGTGAGTCCTGCATGTAAATGAAGAATGTGGATCTCAAAAGGTTACAGTTCTGGTCCAGCTCAATACTGAGCATTACCATTGTGAGATAATATAATAGGCAAAAAAATTATTTTCCTTTTCTAAAAGCACAATTCTAAATAAGAAATACCATTTTGCTAATAAAATAGTATATAGATTATGACTACAGAATTAATCCTCTTTAAGAAAACAATATTAGCGAGCTGAATCACTGTGTGTTGAAGCTCCATCTTTAACAGAGGCATACAATTTTCATTTTCAGCAGCAGTTGCTAGGATCCACTCCTGTTTCCTAGCAACACAATTTTAACCTACTTTCCCAGTACATCTCTTACAATGAACAAAACATCTTTTTAGAAGAAATTCTTTAGCTCTTCTATCAACACAAGTATATGCATGTAATAGTAAATCGAATATCTTTCTGGGGCAGTTATCAAAAATCCATTATTTTTCCCAAAATAAAGCGCAATGGATGTAAAAATGATAATGAAGCATCCTTGAAGAACTGCAGATTTCCATTGTCTAGTGTTGTGATTTTGGAATTACTATAATCTCTTGAAAAAAAAATAAAATCATTGTTCCTACTGGAAAAAGATATTGTTTCAGGGGGAAGGTTACTGCAGAATTTGCGAAAAGGACCTAATGAAAGTGTGACTTCTTAAAATAGAGAGTACTCTTTTTGACTGTATTGGGATCCTTGGAGTGCAATATACTGGATATTAAAGAACATAACACTTGGGCATATTTTGAAATCTTATGAAGAAACAACAACTAAATAAAAATCCCTCTTTAAAAATTTGTAGCATATGACATATGTAAAGGGAATGAACTATACTCCCCATTGCCAGTACCATTCTCATAACCATTGATTGGAAATCATCTTAGTAAAATTAAAATGTTCTGGGTTTTTTTCAGAAGCAGAGTGCTTCTGCCCTGTAGCTAATTAAGCAAAAATTACAAAACACTAGAAGTACGATGTTATTTGCATGTTCCTGGTTTTTCATTTTCACTTCTCATCAAATACACTAAATGATCCAATATCGTAATCAAATCATATCCCATAGCACAACAGGAGCAAAAGAACAGAGTTCTTTTGATATCAGTCTGCAAAGGGAAAAACATGGTATCTTCCTTCTGAGAGTTTGTAAACAAAACTTGCATGCCTCATGTAATTTAGGGAAATAAATCTACGCAACGTCATTCATTTCTTTCCAGCAGGCATTCCCATAACCTGTCAGCGAGACATACACTTTCAGTTCAGAATAACTCAGCAGGCTTAATCAATACGGGATTCAAAAGAAATGCTAGATCACTTTAAACATATATCAATGTATATCTTGCCAAGCTAATGCTCAGATATCAGGGAAGGCATATGGAAGATTAGAGACATTAACCAGTTGGGTGACACAGAAAAGCAATTCTGACGTGTCCAAATTCTGAACCTTTTTTCCTACTTTTAAACATAAAAATCCATGTGTAGATTAATAAATATGCATGATCTCAGTCCTGTTCTTATGTATCAGTTCTTAGTCTAATTATGACTATCAATTTGTTAGTAAAAATATAAAGATTAATTCATTAATTCCATTAATTTTGGAAGACAGTCAAAATTTATGTTATTTGCTATTTAAATTATTTGTTTCTTCTTATTTCAACAATAAAAAGAGAAATAATACCATGTGCTATGTTACATCATATACAAGGAAATTGTACAGCTCTTCAGCAACACAGAAACTGAATTTTTTCACAAATTATTGACTGAAATATTTGTAAAGTTCTAACACTACTCTGATACAATTTAATTGCAATTAATGATAAATGATCAGCTCTAATATTTACAGAAAGCTCTCCTAATTTATGAAAAAAAATTGTTTCAATTGGGGAAAAAAAAGTTACTTTACTATAGCAACTCTTCGAAAGATACTCCCAAGTTTACCAACATGACGGTACACCTATGTTGAATAGAAAGCTAGTACCTGCTTGCAAATGACATATTATTACTGACAAATGGAACAACTGACGATCTGTAACACAGATACCTGGCAATTGACTTGTTTGGTAGTCACCATGTGATATTTAATACATTAAGATATCTTTCCTGGATATAAGCTCTTATTCCTGAGATACTACTGGGATGAGATGTAGCATCATGGTACACAACTACAGCATATACAATATACCATTACACCATTGATACAATTGTACTATACTAATTGTATTATACTAATATACGATCTATCAAATTCCTACTGAAGTATTATCGCAGAAGCCAACATTGCTGTTTCAACACAGTTACTTTCAGATGTACCACTGCCTAAACAGTGGTACTTCAGTAGAGGTTTAAAGCATATGCAATTGCCACAGTGAAAGGAACTGCACATGCAATTCAGTGAAGTCCTTTTAGGCAAAGACGTACCAATATTGCAGTAATTTTATAAAGGTTAATACAGTAAATCATTCTGAGAAATTCTACAAATACCTATCCCACACGGAATTATTAAACACCAGTGTAACTGCATACATTAAAAAAAAAATGAAGTTCGAGAAGTGTTTAGTGTAACCCTCAGACTTTGTTAGGTTAATCGGTTGTATTTTGTAAATCATCACAAACCCACAGGGAGGAAAGTGAGAAGCCACTGCCTTTTCAATACTGATTTTTATGTTATGAAACACAGAAAAACCAACAAACAGCAAGGAGACAGACAGGAATATCAAAATATGGGAAACTTCAGAAGAATAGAGATGTCTAATTGCCTTCCAAAGAAAACACCTGAAGATTAAATGAAATGGTTTTGTAATACATGCCAAGTCTTGTCACAGAATCCAACATCTTTTATCCTTAATGCTGTCCACAGGAAAAGACTGAAATATCTGAGACTTGCACTACGAAGGAAACCACAACATTGCTTTCACAGTTGTGTTACTGAGCACCTGAGGAAACATGAAAAGAGGTTGACTTTCAAAAATCATTCAGACACAGAAAGGCACAGGGGAAGGTCTTGCTCAGAAGAGATCTGAGGGAGTTGATTTTTCCTTATGTTAAACATAAGAACATTCACTGTTCTTTTGTTACAGAAAAGGGGATGTGGCTTGCAAGTGAAGAGAAACAACAGGCTGTCTCAGAAACCTCACTATTCAGAGACTTACTCATAAGTTAAAAATCTACTGAGGAAACTCTGCATAACTGTCAATATATAACATTTGAAATCAGAAAGTCAATCAAGCATACACAATTTTTTTCCCTACCATGATTATAACATCTTTTTCATAATGGCATAACATTCATCTCGTGTCCAGTGATTTCTATACAACACAACAGACTTGAAATCAAATCCAAGGATATGCAGTAAGTGTCCTGTATCTTCTGATACAAAATTTGGTCCACAAAGTTTCACATGTCCAGATGAACATCTGAGAATAGGTTGTTGACACAACGCATTGATTTATGAGAAGCCGTATCATATCATTTTGCGCAACAGAATCTTAGCACACTGAATTATCACTACCAATGCTAAGGAAGACCGACACATACACATATAGTATCTCTGCAGTGTTACAAATCCCTTGTTATTTCATGTTAATAGCTGAATGCTTTTGTCCAAAGCTTTCTACTTAAATATATTCATTGTTGACAGGCTTTAATTAATATTTTAATAATTCCATACACTTACAACTGGCATGCAGGGATCATAGGATTTTGCTAATACGCTCCTTTCTCTTGTACTCTTTTAAGACTTATATAACTAATTTAGCCTTAACATATTTATTCTTGGGTTACTGCAGCATAAATTAGAAAATATCACATCCTAGATCTTTCCCAGAGTCTGGAATGATGCCTTTATTTCATTCTCATGTCCAGCCACAGTTTGTTCTCCATCTTAAGTCAGTGGGACACTGGTATAAGAATAAAAATACCAGTTTTATTTCATATATGACTATGGTTTGATGTCACACTCATTTCATAATTCTAGGAAAAAACAGGAAATTCACTGGGCAAGACAGTGATGCTGAAACTGCAGGAGTAACAACTCTATAGTGGGATTTAACAAGATAATTTTTGATACTCTGAGATCATTATTGCTATGGTAACACTTGCAACATTTTATTGCTGCAAAATCTTTCACTGAAGAAATGAGATTGTACAAATACAATTTAAGGAAAATACATGCATGCACACCCACACAATTGAAAAATAAATGCAGCCTGAACAAAGAGTCTTTGAGTTTTAATTAAATAGAGCACTTTGAGATATATCCTCATAAACACATGCAATTTCAAACATGCTAGGAAGAAACTGACTGTCATTCAGCATTGATTATGCTCAAACTATGCATAAAGAAAAAGCATATAAAAACTGTTTATAAGTGTAAATTCTATTGATGAAAAATACATAGCTATTTTTCCTGTCACTAGGTTCAGGGCTTGCAAAAACATGACTTGGTTTAGCAGGATGGCAATTAGACTGCTGTGATTCCCAGATGGCAAAATAGACTGTGTGGACGTTTATCCATTATCAGGTTTAGCAGTGCGACACTGGTCTCAAGGTACTACTGCACTGTGGTTGGGGGCATCAACTTAGCAGGAGTAGGCCTACCTATTCGAGCCGCACTGTTGGATGGTCAACAGAAAGAGTGGAGAGAATGATGTGGGAACAAGCATTCTGGCTTCTAGCCCATACTAAAACTTGTGCCAACACTACTATTACCTACCCTTGTTGGTTTGGTTAAAGATGTAATTAAAAGTCCCCCACTGCAGCATAGACTTGCCTAAGCTACTCGGGAAGCAAAATCAGTTTCCACTTGGCCTATGAATTAGGGAAACAATCAGAAGGTGACGTACCCTCTGCAGCCTGACTTAGTTGAAGATGTCCCTGTTCATTGCAAAGAGGTTGGGCTAGATGGCCTTTAAAGGTCACTTTCAACTCACACTATTCTACAATTATATGAAATACTTGAAATACAATATGTGTTACATTGCCAATTGTTTAATGTGGTTAAGAGACTACTAAAATTCCTACCAAATACAAAGGAAGTCCCAGTTCATGGAGTATTGTGATTTCTTGATCAGCTTGTGTTTCTGTTAACCGATAATAACCGTGATGGTAACAGTTTCGTGATTGTGCAAATAAACTAAAATAATGGTTTAGAAAACAAAATTTTAGAAGACAGTTTTGTTTTTTTTCTATATGCATTATTTTGTGTGTTCTGGAAAATAATTTTGGTTACCAATAATGCCTATTTCCCCTTAATTCCCAGAATTACTATATCACACATATATTTAGTTCTTAGTCTTACAAATATTCATGCTTTAGAATCATGGAACAGTTTGGGTTGGAAGGGACCTCAAAGATCATCTAGTTCCAACCCCCCTGCCATGGGCAGGGACACCCTCCACTAGACCAGGCTACCCAAAGCCCCATCCAACCTGGTGTGAACTCTTTCAGAGATGGGGCATCCACAGCTTCTCTGGGCAACCTGTTCCAGTGCCTCACCACCCTCACAGGAAATAATTTCTTCCTAACGTCCCATCTAAATCTCCCTTCTTTTAGTTTAAACCCATTCACCCTTGTCCTGTCACTCCCTGCCCTGGTAAACAGCCCCTCTCCTTCTTTCCTGTAGGCCCCTTTTGTACTCAAGCAATCACAAAGTTACAGCTTATTTTTGCACAGCTTTTTTCAAATGGAACCTAAAGGCTATAAACTCACAGCTGCACCTAACTCTTATTTTAACACAGCAAAATTCCTAGCACAGTGGAGCTCCAGCATTCTAGGGACTTTTGGTTAATAATGAAATAAGAATATTAATAATATCAATGCAGAATAAAAATGTTAAAATCTTTGGCTAAAAAAGCCAAACCCTACAAGTCAGCTTTAAAAATTGCCTAAGTATACTTCCAGTTCCTTATCAAAGTTTGTGGATACACTTTAGCAGCTCTTCATTTCTCATATTACAGCCCCAAAGTACATTATACTACATTCATACATTTATCTTGCATACTGATTTTCAAAAATGCTTTTTTTCAGTTTTATTTAAGGCAGTGTAACTTGTTATGAAACGTAACTTTTTTCTCAGTGGGAGACATCTCTGTTTCCCAGAAACTGAAATATTCTATTTGCCTGGTGATTTATGAAATTCCACTAATCTACTGGAGATTTCTGCACTGATTTTTTTTTCACAGTTACAGTTAAGGTTATAGATTTTAAATAAACAACAGAAATGTCCTCGGAACTGAAACACTTCTTCAGTTTCTTCCAGTTAGAGATGAGGAGATAGTATAGTGTATGGTTTTCAAATTTAGCTAATTACATGTCCTAAAAAGGAACTATTAAACAGTAAATCTACCTTATTCTCTCAATACATACCTCTTGGCCTTAAAAGACTGTATACATTATGTATTAGTCATAACAGTCTCCTTGTTAAAGTGTAAATGTATGTGATGTATTGCAAATACCTCAACAGAATATACCTATCATGTGTTTGCTATTGAGACACGGATTATTTTAGCCTCAGTTTTGGCAACAGTCACTGCATGCTATTCTTCTGCTTTTCACAGATGTGTTTTGTTCAGCTTCTTACTTCCAGGTCACAATTTTTCATATAGATATTAACTTGATATGGCAAATTTTGGGCCAGACTATGATAAGCCGTATTCAGAGCCTTCAACAGTAAAAAAAATACTCGTGGCCTTTAAAGGAGCTCAGAACTGAACAAAATCAAGCATATATCTTTAGTTCGTGTAAATTGGTTGTGAAGCTAGCTCTAACTACAGTTAAACTGAGACTGACATAGCTTTCAGCCTGCAACATTTCTGTGGGAAACATGCAGTCCAAATGTTTCCTTTCCCAGCACCGCGCAGGTTATATCACACCAGTGCAGCTCGGGCTTGCCAAGTACCCTTTTTCAGAAGAGTCTTGCCCTTAAACTATATACACCCTTACACTCACAATAAAGACCCAGGGCTTGAAGCAAGTGTACTACAGCACTGAAATACTGGCGTCAACAACTCCTCAACGTGGCTTTCTGCAAGGAGGAGCCCTGCAGCACAAGTAGCCAAGAAGCGCTGCAACAGCAGAGCCAAGTCTGGTCTGGCTGTAATTCCACCTGTACTGCAAGCCTGCATACTGGGAGAGAGACTGCTGGGGGAGAAAAGGTCCTGTGTCCCACTGAGTTCTTACAGCCAGCTACAACTTTACCGTGACTGTTCTGAAGGTGTTAGGATTATTTGGATTTTCACACTGATAACATTTGGTAGTATATTGTGCAACTACTTATTAAAAATCTGCTCCTGAATTCAATTTTAAAAAAAATAAAAATCTTATCAAGATTATCCCAGAATAAGGTTAGGATTCTCCTGCTGAGTTAGGTCACTTGTAACCAGTGCCTTTCAGTTACTTACAGAATTAACCACACCTGAAAATTCAGAGCTCAGCCCAGCAGCTGAGAACGAAGACAATTACAGCATTTTAGGATTTTCTCATTTCTAGTTTCATTTACAGCACCTGCTATTATTTTGAAATTGCCATTTCCCTGTTTAATCACAATCCTCCATTGCTGATGATTTCCACAATGATTGGTTTTGTTGTGATTCATGATGTAACTAACACACCTTTGTCTTTCTTGCACTGTGTGATCGCAGTTTGCTACCAGTAGACTTGCTCTGAAAATGTACATTGTCTCACACTTGCTACTGACATGCTGTTTTCTAAAAAGGCTCTCAGAGCTGCTGGCAGCGCTGAATTCAGCAGCCGTGACAGACATACTGGCAGCAGCAGTATTCCTTCCTTTCTCTGAACCACAACTCAGGAAGGCAATTGTGTTGGTAAGGTGTTTCTACATCCTTGAAGGACTTTAGTTCATAACACAAAAATGCAATCTGTAAATGCTACCTATTACACAAATTTAAAAAAAGCCCTATGCTAATCAGATACCGATCATAAATCCTCAGAGAAGTAGAAACTCGTTGTTATGATATTCTGGCTTTTCTTGGCAGCAAGCTAGGTCTCCCTGACAGGCAGCGTTCTGCATTTGAAATATAAATGATATGGAAAGCACCACCACTTACAGCTTGCTCCATGCTTTCCACCATAAGAATGTTTTGCTTCCTGCTTCCTTTTATATCATTATATTGAATATAGCTAATTTGCTTTAAGAGAAAAGTGGTAAAATTATGTGAATGCTTTCCCAGTCTACACAACTTGTTTTCACTTTCTTTCTTCATATCCCTCAAAGAATTATAAACAAGATCTCCCACAAGAAATTTGAAAGTTTATCTCCTCACATCCACCTCCAAATCCTCTCCTGCCATCTCAAGCTTTTCCTGATTCTTCTCTCATTTGTATCTGTTCCTTCCATGTTTCTTCTTGGTTGTCTCATTCTTTCTCTCTCTTCTGTGTCAAATTAAGTATGCAAATAAGTCTCTTATCCTTATGAACTTCATTTCTTGCCTATTTCCCTCACAGTTACAAGCTCTTCTTCATAATTTTTATATCCTTCAATATTCAGCTTACAGCCACTGTCAGAAGCTCCCTTACTCCATCTACCATTTCTCCAGTTCAACTTCTGTCTCTGATTTCACAGAAGAGAACTGTTCATATCCAAGTGAACAATTCTCTCTTCCTAGCTAAAACTATCCCTAACATGCTTTATGCTGCTCAGATGTCTCCAGTTCAGTAAATCAGCTTCTTGAAGTTTTGTTAGCCACTGTTTCCCAAGAGGTTGTCCTCTTCAGATTCCTCTTCCATGAAATGCATTCCTCCAACATTTTATGACTGCTCCATAGGCCTCTCAACTGATCACTCTTCCCTCTCCATAGCTTTATGTAGATAACCTCCATCATAAACAAGGTCAGGTATTGACAGATGTAGTAAGATCTGTTGCTTTCTAGGCAAACACCATTCCTTAATAACTTAGCTATTACGTCTGTAAAATATATACTTGTTTATCACTTCATCTGAAGCTGCATTAAAGCTACTGGGAATTCACTGCACTGATTCTGAGTTAGATGAACAAACATTGAGAAAGAGAGAGAAGCACATTACTGAGTTGGTTTTTTCATTGCCATGCAGCTTTTACCTACATGGGTAGGATTTTGCTGTAATCTTGTTTATAAAAATACTTATTATTGGTTCCACTTTTTTTTAAACCAAGGCAAAATGACTTTCATATCAATAAAACTTCCATAGATATACGTTATTTGTGCATATAGTTGTGATAAAGTACTTCTTCCCATAGATATTGAAAACGTGTTCTCTCGTTCTAATCATGTATTAGTAAGGGAAGCAGTGGTTTGACAGAGGGAAGCAAATTATAAATTAATGTATAAAACTGTACAATAGGTGGTTTTGATTGTAAATGGAGGCAAAAAGCTGATGCTTAGAGTATGCCTCTTAGTTATACCAGATATAATACATTTACTGTCTTGAAACCAATGAAAAGCATTGTTTCAGAGATCACTAGCTCTTTATAACCTCTGACTGATGAAATTAAATTTTATGCAGTGCTTCTGGTTTTCCTTTATGAAGAATTTACAGGGCATAAAGAGAACTGTGAGTCTTGGAACGTGAACCAAAGCAGTCCAGTGCACAGGGCAGAGAGCTCCCTTGGGGTAGCTGACCAGACCACAAACTTACATCTGAAATCTCAGTGCTGCTTAGCACTGCAACCATATTCCTATGCCCACTTGGGAGGAAACAAACAAACAAACCAACAAACCACGACCAAACACGAAAACCCTGAAATCCTATTTTGAGAATTCTTTCTGACAAATGAATGAAAAATTATTTAGACACCATTAGCTTCATATGTTCTCTGGCCATTTAAGGTACTAATAGTGTCCCTCTCAGTCTTTCAAGTTTGAAACTCCACAAGGAGTGGGAGTTCAGACTATTTTTTTTCATCGTCAGGTAATTTAAACACTGTTTCACATGGATATCCTAGCAGAGAACCCGTGGGGAGTATTCACTATGCCTCCCCATAAAACAGAGTTCAAGATTTGCTACAATGCAATGATGGAGCAAGACTGAACATGACTACGCAGGGGATGTGGCAATCTCAGCTGTGAAGGAAGAGCCTTGTATCTGGTCCCTGCTATAAAGACCATATATTTGTTTTATTTAATGAATGTTTAATATATCTATATCTATGTGTGTGTGTGTGTGAATATACGTTTATGCATGGAACCAGCAGCATCTGGATTCTGAGTGGGTTTAGTTGGGAACAAATGCTGAATGGCTTAGACCAAAGCAATTCTCAAGTCGTACAAAAGCAATGAGATGTCTGGAGGTTTTTAGTACTAAAAATGATACACTTCACATGTTCAGCCACTTCAAAGAAGTGGTAGCAGATAGCGTGTTTGGGTTTTTTGTTTTTTGAACTGTGGCTTCAGTTTATTCACCTTTACTCAGCCTCAGCTTTGCAAAGTGCTTAAATTATTAAATAAGTCCAATAACTACAGCAGTTCTCTTCTGCCTGTTGAAGTAGAGAACACTGAGAAATGAATGAATGTATCAGTAAGACTCCTAGTCTTCTGTTCAATGTATTTAACTCTACATAGTTTAAATTTAAACTGACATAAAATGCATGATAAAAAAAATTAAATATACCCTGACTTCAGTTCATGAGTAATGGTTAAGTTGTAAAACAAGGGGAAATGAAATGACTTCATCTAATACTGCTTCAAATTCACACTTCCAAAGGGCATTGTTCACTCTTACTATGCAACCAGGGCTTGATTCGGCCGACATAGTGTGGTGAATGTTGCAGCACTATGACTTACGCTGAGTGGTCAGGTTGTTACAGCTGCAGTAACTCAAAATACAGTTAAGCTCTGAATTATCCCTGACTAGTTTATCCAAGCTGCACATGTTAAGACTTCCAACTTGGCTCTGCCACCTTAGGTCCAGTTTGGTTTATAAGCTTATAAGGCTGGTGCTGTAGTCTCCAGAAGATTTATTAGCAAGGGTGTAGTGCAATGCAAATACACATAACCAGCCAGGTTTCCTCTTTTCCATGTGAAAGTCATTTGCACCACCAGTAGAGAAGGAAGGAAGGAAGGAAGGGAGATGGAAGGTTTTAAGACATTCTATACTAAAATGCTAGGCCAAATAGAGATGAGATTAAGGTTTGACTGTGGACAAATTTGGCACATAACTGCAAAACACGCAGCCATACTCAAAGTAATTTCCATATAGGTAGCAGAGATAAGAGTGCCAACAGTATTCCAGGGACCTTACATTTGCTAGCTTGCATGAGGAATCTACAGCTGTCTTCTCTGCTATTTCTACCCGAGTAAGTAATATTAAGCCATGCAAGGACATGCATGGTGGTGCATATGTGGTAACAGACTAATCCTCAGTGTCTGTTCTGCCTCTGAGTCCCCCTTGTTTGCATATAATGAAAGAAGCATAAAAGACCAAAGAAAAAAAGTGACTTGGGCAATACAGAGATTAAAGTTGACCTGACCTAGAACTAAATGGAGGTTTCCTGCAAAAAATAATCATTTTTCCTGGGGAGTTTTAATTTCAGCAAAACACCACTGCCTGACAGGAAAACATTTCATATGCAAAGTGTATCACCAGCCTTTGTGCGAAAAAAGCAATTTTACCGATGCACAGGTATGCTTAAGAAACAGATTCATTTGATACACCATATCCTCATCTTTTTTCCTCCACATAACATATACTATAGCTTTTTGGCACTGCAGTGAAAGAGACTCACGAGGTCCATGAGAATTTTCTCTTAAAGTAAAACTTGTTGAAAGAAATTGAATTAAATAGTTTGTGATTACCATTTGCTTGATGTGACATATGTAACAGTTTTAACTGAGTACAAACAAATAACAAAAAAAAAGTTTTCTATTCTTTGTAATTGGCCATTATTAGATCCTTGTTTATAATTAATACTCAATATTTTCAAAGAAAAAAAAAATCCATCCATCTCTATTACCTGTTTCAAAAAATGTCTACCCATCTTTCATATGATGCTTTTTGCTCTTTTCTTATTCCATTTGTATAGCAGTATCTTTGAAATTAGTTAGATTGACAGCCTGACACACTGCCCTGTGTCCTTTAGTCAGAGCATTATCTAATGCAGAGACTAATGATGAGAGATTTAATTGTCAATGGATCTTTTAACGATTTGTTTCTCTTCCCACAGTTTTTAGTAGTGGCAACGTTAATGAGGGTACTTCCTGAGATTCCTTCACAAAGAAGTTCGTTACATAAAAATATACAATGACTATCAGAGTAGTAGTCTCTGCAGTACTGTTTCTTCTTATGTGTAGGAAATGATTCTCTGACCTGAGAGGAGTAATTCTCTCATCCACTCCAAACTTGTTATCCAAGGATTACAATCTGGGAGGCGCAAAGATGCAAAAGCTGCATTCTGTCAGGCATAAAAATAAAATAGAAGAAAAGGAGACAGAGTGTAGTTATCACACAACAGGAGCAGCATCAGTGAACGAAGGGACCACAATGATGCACTCCAGAGGGAAAAACAGACCGGATATTTATGACAGAAAGACTAAAAGGAAAAAAAAAAAAAGTTTGTTGTAAATGAGGGGTTTCATGCTAAAAATAAACCAATTTGCTTCAATAAACCATGAAATTCATTCTAGCTTTCATTAAGACTTGATATAACTCAGATTTTACTTTTTAATATGTCTAAATTACTGCCATTTATCCTCTGATGGAACTATAAAAAGTTATAAAACTATGCCATCTAAAATCACGTGTAATTTAAATTATCCAGATTCGTGATATGGATAACTACTGCTTAGAGAGTATCTAAATGTCTAACTGATTAACCTTAAAAACTAAATAAAATGACTGAGGCGGGATACTTGTCTCCACATAAAATTACTGGAGAAAGTTAAGATCCTACATGAGCCAAAGTCTATTTTTGGTACTTTGGTTTTGCCACAGTAATCAGATCACTGACATGGAGTTCGAGTCTAATGAAGATGCGCACCAGAGTCAGGTACAGGAGGAGCTCCCAGGTCCTAAAGTACAACCACAAATAAAATAGTTTTTCTCATTCATGACACAAGTTATGAGTGCATTTTAATTGGATGAGGCATTTTAGTTGGATGATTAAAACCAAGTGGTGTGAATGCCTCCCCAGAAGAGGGTGACTCAACAGTTACTTTGTTTTTTGTAGACCTATTGTGAAGTTCAGTATTGCATGTTTTCCACTCAAACTAGAAAGCTACAAGTGGCTACGTGATGAACACTGGAAAACAAATATGCACAAGTACATATTGTTTCTAACATCATATCCTAGCATGATACAATAATCATCATTATATTTTAGTGCCACCTTAAAAGGAAAGAAGCAAAGCAATCAATGATACATGAAAAGCCGTTCTGCTGAGATCTACATTTTTGCTGAACTTTGTCATGACCTTGAATGTGAATCAATCTGGGATGCATGTATCCTAAAGATTTATTGCTGTGGTTTGCTCCAATCTTTTCTTAATAAACTGAGTTAAAAATAACTCAGACAGCTCATTAGTTATAGCACGATACATTTTCCCCTTAATTTGGGGGATGGCAAATGTCTTCATTACTCTTAAGGCAACACGTGCTGTGTAATACCTAGCATACCATAAAAATCAGTCTAGTCCTCTATGCACCATCTCGTTAAAGAACAATAATCATCCTGTGAAGTATTTCTCTTCTGCATCCTGCGCACACTGTTTTCTGCCTTGTGACATCCTTCACTGCAATAATATTTGCTTAGTCCCGAGATTTATCATTCCTCTCCTCTGAGTATCATTTAGAGTTATTAATAAAATTAAAATAATCTCCTTTGCCATATTTGGGTTGTCTACAATGTAAATGAAAGGAAACATTTTAGAGAGTTACCTCACTGGAAACTCCATAGCTAAGAAAATTCTTGTGGCATTAGCATCAAATGTTCTATGCAAAGGAATTGTTTTTCTTCAAGGAATTTTCCAGTAAATTGCTATAAAAATAGCATTTCTCTTGATGTTTCCATTCTATAGTAGAGTATTTTTGCCAGCTTTTTTTTAAGACATTATGTAACATAAAGACTATTTGTCTTCTTTTTTAATTCTTCATTTGTTCAGTACTTTGTACCTAATCAGAGCCAAAGATGGCTGTTTCATTTACATATTAGCCATAAATAACGCATTTCTAGGGATTGCATTACACTGCTGGGAGTGAGGCAGGTGGGCATCTTGGGGAATACATAATCAGTAGCACCGCCTATGGCTTCCACTCTTTCTTCAGTGGCTGTTGGGGACACTCAGTAGGAACACCAGTAAGCACAAGATGTTACTGGTATAACACTGTAAACCAGTTTAAGAGCAAATTGAACTATTCAAAACTTCATTTTTAAGGAAAAAACCCCTGTATTTAGGCCTGTATAATGTTACTAGGATAATGAAATTGTAGTTAACTCAGATTCCACGCTTACAAAGATATGCTTGAACCTATTAAAGAAAGCTTTTATAATTTCTAAATTAAATCTCTGCATACTATGGGATCTCTAAATCTAAAAGATATAGACTATGCATTGGTTGAACATATTTGATGGGATACCTGGTACACACAGTGCTTCACATTAGGCCTACAGTGCTGAAATGTTTGGGCATAATCTCAGCTGAAAGTTCCTTACTCAGTAGGAAAAAATTAGCTTCAAATTTTGTTCTCCTGTAAGTAAGCGCAAACTCATCAGATTTTCCATTTTTCATATTATTTTTTATATTAATTTACTATCAGAACAAAGAACTATATATTATGTGAGCTGTCAGAAAGACAGTTATCAAATCATTACAAAGCATTTTGGTATAAATTTGGCCACAAATTCAAGTAAATTTATTACTTAATCTTTAAATCAAAAGGAGAAAATTAAAACAGCGAATATCAATACGTCATGATTCAGTTTCTAAACTTCTTATTTTTTAAAAAAATAAAGGTTGGACAAGCACTAGCAAATAATGATGATGGTTAACCATACTTAACCAGCTGAGTCACAAAAACTGGTTGTAGACATGTGTCTGGCCTGTTAAACTGCAAACTAAATACAGATTAGTAGAAATCATCTTTAGAGTGGATTAAGCTAATGCATTTTACTTTACATTTGTTATGCATACACACATATGGCTTATCTAATGAGTTGTAGCTTGTTAAACATGGCAAGGCAGTGGCATGTCATCCTCTGGACAAACTCTCATGCTAATGTTTACTGTTTCCAAAATTAAGAGATGCATGAAAACTTAAGAAATTTGCTATATCTGAGGTCAAAATGAAATTCTATATTCTGTCCTATGTCAGTCCTGACTTAGATGGCAGTTAATAGCTTTTTAATAATCATCTGATTATTAACTAATTTCCCTAATTGTGTATTCCTGGGCAGGAATTGTCTCACATGTGCCTTATTTCAGTCTTGTAGGCTTTTAATGTTAATTTCCACTAAAAGCTTGACTAGAGATTTTATTTTGATTTGTTTCAAATCCGTACACAATAAGGGAATAACTCTGTCACAGTGAAACTGATACTGGACTAATCACTACTTCATAAAAAGCACTTGAAGATGTTGTCTCCATTAGCCAATCGGAAAAAAATATCTCTAACATATCATTATTTGTCAACCAGCTCTTTAACTGATCCCATCAATGCAGATTTCAGTCTCTTGGACCTTGTTTTCTTCCTTCAGGATACAGTAATTTCCACTGATTTAAAATGAATTATTCAGTTCCTTCACTTTGGGACAGACAGACAGATCACACTTAGGCACAACCACCCACAGGGAGCCCGTTGGAAATAATAAAATCATATTTCAATATGTTAATAAATAAGACCATGAAGAATTTAAGTCAATCACAGTAACCTGAGGTTAACATACTCCAAGATGCTACGAGTAGGCAGAAGATACGTATTTTAACTAAGGAATTGTGCAAAGAATGCCTTTGGGTCCTATTAACGGAAAATGATGACATTCCTCATGGAGAAAATGACATTTTTTGTTCTTCCAGGTAGCTAAATCCATTTCACTTGCATGGACTTCTATCCAAAACTTAAATGTCTTCATGTTTTTGGCAAATGGCATCACAACATCTGTTTTCACAGCCTTTATATCACTGCCAGAAATTAGCTGCATTCTTTCACTTTTCTAATTGCCTCTGAGACTGGATATTTGAGGCACATAAAATAAAATGACATCCTCATGGAGCAAAATTTCATTTTCCTATTCTTATTCCCTTTACATTTTTTACTTTGTACCAGTATTTCCATTGAAATGGTGGAAGGGGCCTAGCATATGGCTTTTTTACTGTGAGACAATTTTTTTAATTAGCCATTAACACGAACTTGAGCTTTCAGGTATTTCATTGGTACAGCACATAGAGAAAAAAAAATATATTATTCTTTTAAATATTAAAGCTTTGTCTATTTCCTGCTCACATGATAGGGGCTCTAGGGAAACAGAGAATACGGACCTTAGTTTTAAGTTCCATTACGAATTATATTCCTTGCATGAGGGTGACTGAACAGGTCTCTGATGGCAGATTTTTATGCCTTACATCCCAGAAGTTACTGTACTAAAATTACACTGTTGCTAATTTTTTAAGAGGAATATTTTTAATATAACTTTCCCACATACTATTACATCAAGACAGAAAAAATGCAAATCAAAGGCAGGATCTGAAAACAAAGGAAAGGGCACAAACCAAAAGTGGCTGTGGCAATACAAAAGGGAGCGAAACCAAAATGTTGATACAATTAATTTGCAACTTACTAGAGTAGGAGGAAAATAAAATAAAATTTAAAAAGAGACTGCATGTAAGGAAGCATTTCCCTTCAAATTGAATTGATCTCTGAGAATCCTACTAAGAAAAGAAACACCTAAATACTAAGTAGGAGGTTATTTTTTTTTAAATCTGTTGAAAGTGCTGTTATTGCAGTAACACTGATGACTATCTGCATTCTCAGATAGTCATGACCTTGGTTTTGTCAATATTTTTACAATTTGTCTTGGAAAATGGGTAAATAATTTTGCAGGGAAATCCTCCTGGTTTCTTTTGAAAATTATCATCTCCTATCTTGTACTTGCCCTTTTTTACTTATACTAAATTCTAGTTCCCATCTTTAGATGTTTTTAGAGTTGTACTGTGAAATAAAAATGTGAAAAATAGGTGTATTGATCTGTCAGATCTTACCTCAAATGGAAAGTTCAGAGGTGTAAGGTTTAGCAGGCAGCGTAGCTCAGATGAAGATTGCAAAAAGAAAAAAAAAAACTTTTCAAATAAACACAAGAAATGAGAGAAAAAAATTACTTATTATTGTTTGTATTTAATATAAGCACCTTTGGTAGAACATGTCTCTACTCCAAATATTGCACATGTATAATTGATTGAACTTGCCAGAACTAACACAAACATCTTTTTACACTCTCTAAGAAGAAAGTTTAACCGTGAGACTACTTTACTGAAGATATTTTGCCCCAGGCTCGTATTATCCTAGTTTTAGATAAACACTGCTGCACATAAAGGAATCCGAACAATTTGTTCATACACAAAATGACTTTGTTGACTTAGCAAGGAGCTTGTCACCAACATTTAAGAAAATTGCATGACTGTTTTTGAAAGCTGACAAAGACCATTTCTTTTCATATGCAAACTCTGGACGTTCTTTTCAGAGCTACCTGAAAGCTGCACTTTTGCAGAATAAAACATTTTATTTGGCTCATCTTCCACCAAACCTTATCAAAATCATTTATATTAGCACAGTAATGGATGACGTGCTCATATTTTACCAGGTATTTTCATGACTTTAAGACAGCCGAGGCTCCAGGAAAAAAATCTAAATATGATTAATGATACAGCAGATTCCTATAATAGTGGTAAAGTATGCAGCCATCTAAAAACAGTTTTGCAATGATGACCTGCCACTTAACCAAGGAGATTAATTTCTTCAGAGCACTAACTCTCTGCCATGTATGATTCTGTGTCACATACGAAACTTCTTTAATCCTACCTGGCATTAGTTATTACTCTGGGTACAATCTAGGCCCCTGTAAACAAGCCCATCTCTTTGCAGACATGCCTACATGGCCACGACACAAAGATTAATTGCTTAGGTCAGGTTTTGTACAGTCCTACATGGCTGCCAGATGAAAACTGGCTTGCATCCCAGTATCTTGAAAAATATGTGAAGCCACTTTGTGATTGTACGTGTTTAACTTTACAGATGTACCTCAGCTCCTTCTTTGTCTAGTTAAAGTGCCACCAAATTAACAGTTTCAACTTCTGCCATGAGCCTACTGCTAGAGAATGCTGAGGAACTCATTTCACTCAAACTTCATTTCGTCAAATGTAATGATGTATTGAAAGGGCTTTGAGGCTACAGAGCTCAAAACCTACCACCTGCTAAGTAGTTTATAGATTTCACATATGACAAAATGTCTATTTCTGTTTTAATGTTGTACTCTACATAATAGGAATAATGCTATGCACCTTCCACAAAAGGAGTTCTGGAAATAATTTACATTTTCAAAGCACGCTGAGAATACAAAATCCCAGATAAATATGCAAAGAGTAACCAAATAATACTAAAAGGGATGGTATTGCTTTCTGTCCAGTCATCATCTGAGGACATGAGATGATCCAAACTTTCAATTCAAAAAGCAACACACTTTCCGGAGAATAAATGGAAATGGGTCCATAAGGGCTGGAATGATAACACATACAGCAAGTTACTGTATGTAAAACCGCAGCCGCAGATGTTTTCAGTGCCAAAAGGCTGAATTTGGTTTAAATGTACATGAACAATGTGATTTTTCACTACAAGTCACAACAGGTTTTCCAAGTTCAGACTTTATTCCCCCAGTGGATATTAATGCAGACAAACTCTTCATTTCACATCTACGTTTTGTACTGTCAGAGAGAGATATCATACCTCTGGGTATTTGTGACCTTTCTCACATTATGAAGAGAAAGGAATATTTGGAACATCATATAATGAGGCAAAAAGTAGCATAATATAGACAGCAATGAGAATAACTCTTATGTCAAGTGTGAGTAATGAAGGAATCTGAAATGAACAATCATTTTAAATCATCTAATGTGGGTTGTTCCCGACATGCTCTCAGAGAGGAGTAATGGCAGAAGAAAAATCTCATAGACCAGGTTATAGATGAATTACAGATGGGCAGACAGATACCAGGATTACATGGAAGAAAAAGGATGTGTCATACTCTTATGGACAGTACAAGCTGTGGCCAACTAGAGAAGACACTTTGGATTAAAATATTTTTTACAATTTTTTTTTTGCTTAGTACCTGGAATTGTTGGACTAACTGGCAAGTGAAGAACATGAAAAAAAATATTTAGTAACTTCACAAGGATCTTTCAGATTCACAAATTGAGAGAGCAGCAAATGATTTAACACAGGTTTTCAGGACTGAAGATATCCTTTTATATTAACGTTACTTCATTAGTTTCCAGAAAAATGTGAGGAACATCTGGTAGGAGCATAAGGGACTGTAATGCTTTCTAAGGAGTCAGGTTTATGTGACAAATCACTACATTACTTCCATGAGGCATATAATCAGAAAGCATGGATTAAGCTTCACCCCACACTGAATGGAAAATGTCTACAGACCTCAAGGAGAAGGAGGATCAGCAGGTCTCTGTGAATTAGAAAGACCAGGCAGCATCGTTACATTAGCTAGCTAAGAGAAAATTTGTCTGGAAAGATGAATGCTAGGAAGATTTTGAAGTCATAAAGGGAAGTGCTCTTACTCATGTTACATTTAAAACTCCAGATTCGTCCAATTTGCAGTAGTCTATAATGCCAGACATACATGCCAGCAGTTGAATAAACTGGTGTGGCTGTTAGACACAAACCAGTAACTTATAGAGACTGCAAATTCTATCAGAGAGCCACTAAATATTCAGTCACATAACTCAAGCATTGACTGTTGTGGAGACCCTCAGGACATGCAGTTCCCTAGTTACTGGGATTATGATTCATATTCATATTTTATAGCATTTTTAAATTTAAATATTGGCTTTTATATCACCTTTGGAATGGGCAGATATACATAGCTCTTAACGAGGAACTTTTATGAAAATCTTTACAGTTTTGTCTTTTGAATGAATTACATTATCCCACTACTTATGGCTATGACTGAATTTAAACCCTGAGCTTACATTCCAATTGCACAGATATTAAGAGTGATCATGGTAAGGCTGACTGCTCCTAGTATTTTTGAGAACTCAAGATAAGTAACTACTAAGTACTCTTTCAGCGATGTCTGAAAAGCATTTTCGTGTTAAATAAAAAATCAATATCATATTATGTAGCAATATCATTCATAAAATGATATATATATAAATATAAATAAACATATATAACGTAACATCTTAACAGTATTATACAATATTACGTTTCAGCTAGGTATTCTGAAGATCACAAAACCATTTAAACCCCTGTTTTCAACTTCTCTGCACTTTAAAAAGCTCTGAGGAACATAGCTATTCAAAAACATTATCCTAAACAATTATGGAAATGATGTTAGCACTATGGAAGCATAACATTTTCATTCACATCTTCAATATTCTTTTTTCATAGAAGGAAAAACATGTTTCATTTTCACACTGAATGTGCTGTCTATACTATATGTTTCATTCCTTTGTTCTCAGAAGAATATTTTCGTGTCTATTTAATAGCATTTCTGGGCCAGTTTTACAGCTGTATGTCAGAAACAATGAAAAGACATGTTCTCACAGGATTATTATCTCAGCTGACCACGTGTTCAAGACTTAAAAGAGTATAAATGATGGGATTTTTTGCAATTACAGATACTATATGGCTCCTATGTGCTCAGCTTGTCAAATCTTTTCAGAAATCAAATGTGATCCATCGTTCTTTTTTATAGAATGTATTCATCCACAATGTCCAAAGGAGATTAACTATTTTCTTTGTATGCCAGTTTGTCTCAGATGGATATTCTCTTCAATGTCTTCTTCCTTTGCATGTATCACCATAAAGTTATGCTTGGAAAGTATTGGAAATGTTACTATAATTTAGATAATCATTTCAAAGAAAATTCCTCCTCATAAGTTTTATGTTATTACCTGAAATTACTGCTCTATAACAGGAAATCATCTAGTTTGCAAAAAGTCTATTATACATCTTATACCAGCTTGCCTATCATTCATCAGCTTTTAAGATGCTGGTGATGTGTGAAATTGTATACACGCAAGTTCACTTAAAAATATCTGTTAACATCAAAAAAACCTCAAATGTACCAGAAGCCAAATTTAGGGAGCCAGCTGAGTAAAATATTCTCATGTTTAGCCAAAGTGAGTGCAAAAGAACAGTTTTGCTAACCTTATCTACTACAGACTTTGCTATTTATTAACTTTCTTCTCCTGCCCATAGAACTTGCTAGCATATATCCTTCCTTCCTGCAAAATCTCTGTCTTTACGTTATGGATTCCATATACTCATCTCTGTAGTATGTGTCATATAAGTAAGAAATATAGATATGTGATTCAGGAAAAATTAGTTTCCATTTGTATTCCAGCAGTACCCAGGAAACACTCCCCTTACACTGAAAAAAAGTCCCTTTACACTAGACACATGACAAAAAGGTAGTAATACCACTCCTCTGCTGCACCTCTAAAAAATAAGCATCCAGATTTTGGAAACCCAGAACCAGGGATCGATTAAAAGATAATTGTTAAAGAAACTGAGTGCTTGGCACACAATTAAGTTGCCGCAACTTAACAAATTTTAAAAATTTGCTAAATCAATGTTTCTTTCACATAATATGAATCAGTAACTTCATACTGAAAAGTGCCATAACACCAAGTCAGCTATTAACTCTCCATCATCTTATATCCATCTATAAATATGACAGACACTAACACAGCAAACACATGAGCTTTGACACAACTTGCTGATAAATGCTTGCTTTTAGAAAGACCATTCATTTATTTACACAGGAGACCACCTTTCAGATTTTACAAATATAAGAGATCCTTTTCATATCTGCCTAATGATTTGTTTACCCCAGAGAGGAATAGTTTTGGCCTCAGTAGTAAATAATATTTTATCAAGTTGCCCAATTATTCTTTGCAGTTAGCAGGGAAACGGGAAGTATTTCAAAGTCATAGTTCTAGTCCTCCGTATAAATAATTTAAGTTGTCCACGATGAGATTCAGAGAAAGTAATGACGTACGCACCACTACATACGTATAAATTTCAAAACTAACATAGATTTTTCTATTCGTGAGACCTCAAGGCAAGTTGAAATTAAATTAGCACCTGAATATATCTAGTCACATAAATATATGGGTGCAAATATCACCCTGTAAGTTTATAGATGAAAAAAATAGTATTTTTTTAAAATGGTCATGACAGCAAAAAGTTAAGTTACTCATGACGCCTTAAGAACAGGAAACAAAACCTTTAGAATAAATCCATTATAAAGGTTATAGATTTATAAGCATATTGGAGAAAGAAAATTCCAGTTCTAAGCCTCACACTCTGGACAGAGGATTTGTGGTAGCATCATAAGGCATATGGTCAGCCACTGCTTTTTGCTAACTAGATATACCAACATCCCTTACCACAATCCTTCCAGAGAGTAGTTCTAGACTGCAATATCAAGACGGGAAGAAAAGATTAACAGTTACCTTGTAGTAGTATTGTAGCTCAGTCTTCTAACCATAGATCCCAGTTTGGTTTACCATGATTTATCTGCATTTATTCATCAACAATAGAATGGGAATATATACAAGCTCAATCCTATATTACAAAGTGCTTGTACCGATGGACAAATAAATTTTATTAATGTCATGTTTGAACATCAAGCATGGAGCTAGGATTTTTGGTTTGGTTTGGTCTGAGGTTGGTTTTGTTTTGGCTTGGTTTTTTAATCCTAACACAAATACATTTTCAGGAAAGAAAATAAGACTTTGGCAAGATAGAAATCAAGAATCACCCATCAGTTGTGAGACACATTTATGCTGTGTCTCCAAAATATCCTTACCAGTACTGAAACTCTGCTGGATTTTAAATCAATGTGTTCAAGCAACTTTCCCTTGGGAACTTCCAGTGGAGAGAAAACATCTTAGAAAAAAATCTTGAAGCAGAGACGGATGACCAAGCCAGCAGAAACCCTGTGCCAGATGCACAAAGGGAGTGAACACTTAATTTTCAGTGTAGTTCCCAAATTTATAACTTAGATTTAAAAATAAAACCCTGCTCAGATACCACTCTTCCATGAGGCAGTTAAAGCTCTGAGTACTTAAACAAGAAGTGTTGCTTCCCTTTTACTTTGCATATTCACAGTGCTTTCCTTTTACACAGAAGACAGTAAGGTTCAATACATCTTTTGACTGAGGAAATATGTATCTATCTCATGAAAAGGGCCTTGATCACCAGGCTATATTCTAGTCTGGAATGAGGTGCCTTTCTATGAAAATTGTTTCTCAATGTACAGAAATATCTCCACAGGCTGGTAGTAGAGTACTCAATAAAAAATGGAGAGACCTGAATTTAAATCTCTGCAATGTCGAATCTTTATTGTACATTCTATCCCAAGAATTCCTTACTGACATACCCATAATAAGCTATTTAATGTAACGTATGCTTACAGAAGTAGTCAGAAATTCATTTTTTGGTGAAACTATGACAATTTAAATAAAAAATGGGATTCAGTCTTATCTATCTATAATCATTAAGAATCTACATCCCTCCAAAGCAGCCCACCTATTTTACATTCCTGTCTCAGGGTGAAGGTGAATACTTATCTACAGCAAGAATAGAAAGAGTCCAATGACTTGTTAAACACTGATGGTTAACTTCCAGTTCATTAAAACACAGCAAGAACCCTGCTCAGTGAAGAACTACACAATGTTCATGTTCTCAAGACTGAGTAGAACTACACTGCAGTTTTGAAAATCAGCAACAGTGACTAATTCCTCCCTCTTTTCAACACTAATACTTGGTGAAGAATGACATTTAAGTTGTATCCAAAGTAGCCTTGCTGATGAGAGTCTTTTGACCTAAACAGGTTTTGGGTAAGAAATGTAATACTAAAAAACCCATATTCGTATGTCAATCTCAACTACTTGACCAGCTTCTTACGTAATTATTTTATGGTTAAAATGCTGAGATCTGGTGCTTATATAATGTTAATGATCCAGAATATATAATGTATGATCAGTCAGAAAAAGAAATGCAGTGTGCGTAATTTGTCATTCTCAAATGTTTAAGGCTCAGCCCTCCATTCAGAAATCTCTCCAATGTTTTAAAGTTTATCAAATTACGTATAATGAAACAAACCAAAACCTTTTATGTCTATTAAGCATAATTGTCAGGAAATGTTAATATTCAGTACAGTAATTACTTGAAATTTTGTGACTGTTTATTTGCCTATTTCAAATTACTTCCAAGGAAATATTAAGTGCAAGCCAAAGACAGATTGCCTGGTGGAGATGTAGCTCACTTTAAATGCCAATGTCTTCATTCAAGCACAAAGCACAACCAAAAAGCTCAAAGACACAGTGGTTTCATGACAAAGTGACAGGAACTTTTTCTTCTACTTCTAAATAGCATTTGAAAAGATATTAAGAACTGTCTTTGGAATCTTCAAAAGAAGAGAGTTGTGTATGTAGCTTCTGAATAGATTCACATCGAACGCTTTCACTCTTTTTCGAGTCCCTTGAATATTTGAGCCCATCTCTAAACCAGTTCTATCACTAGAGCCACAGACGCAGATTTTTTTAAACTGCAAAGCACTTGCATTCTAAAAAAGAGATGATTGGATGTTATTTCCCAAGTATGTGTACAATCATAGTAGGTGTCACTACTACTGTCACTGGGAGCCATGGAGAAGTGTCTGGCTCTACTGTCTTTACTTCCTCCCACCAGGTATTTATACATATTGAAGGGATCCCTCCTGAGCCTTTTCTTCTCCCGGTTAAAGAGTCCCACGTCTCTCACTACCTCTGTTCTGACAACAATTTTTCATTTCCTCGGACAATGAAATAATTATTCTCAATTACATCGCATGTCATAAGACTCTATGTGTACCTCTATTCTGAAAGGTTGGATGTGGTACTTAAGGACATGGTTTAGTGGGTAATAGGTGGTAGGGGGACGGTTGGACTGGATGATCCTTGAGGTCTCTTCCAACCTTAATGATTTTATGATTCTATGATACAATAATGTAAAAATATTAAGCAGTGTTACTGATTTGTGTAGTGTTATCAAGCAACTTTGGGAAGTGTATATTGTAACAACACTAAACAGTACACAGAGTAAACAAAGATGTGCACATGTAGTATTAAAAATCTTTCCACAAAGAGGCTGTCAAGAAATAGAAAAACATACAAAAGTTTCAGGCCTGCACAAAGCATTACAATTCTAATGAGTTTTTGCACCATTTATAGAACCCTCAGAAAAGTTAGGCACAGCAGGGGTCTATGTTGTCATTAGCTACATGACCAGGATACTACCCAGTAGCAGTAATGCCACTACCTTTGAAGTAACCACATCATTACAGCACAATACCATCTGGTATTTTCCCACTACTCCATAAATGACATTTGTATGCCGTAGCCACTCTAATAACCTATTCTCAAAAGGTGAAAACACTAAGCAGATGTTGGGTCAAAATGAATTGTTTATATGGCATAGACTTCAGACGGGCAAATTAGAGCTTTAAAGTTACGTTCTCCTACTAATATTACTATAGTGTGAAGTAAATGCACAGCATGAAACCAAATACCAACACCAAACTGAACCAAAACATAATAGCTGCATATCTAGAAACAGATATGAAATTACATTCTTAGAATCATAACTACAAATTCTGAAGGTGCTTCTATGGAGCACACTTTTTATACAGAAAAGTGTTCAAAGTAATCTGTGGATTGGTTGCACGCAGTTTTTTCTGCACGTTCTTTCAGCTTTGTTCTTTTAACTGTGTTAAGCCAGACGAAGGGCAGAGTCCTGTGGTTTTTTTCCTGATTGGACATATGAATATAGTCCATTTACTGCAAGTGTTTCCGCCCACCAGGAAAAAACTTGGTATCACCACCTGTCCATAAATATCATTCAGACTTACTTCATGGTAAGAGTTTCTGAAGAATGCACTAAGTCTTATTTAAACATCAGGTATGGTATCAAGAAGCAAAATGCATCTGGTGCCAAACTTTGGGGACTCTGATTTTAACATTTTAGTATGGCTGCTGCTTTTCAAAAATGTATTTATAGTTATATAAAAAAATTTGAAAGATGCACTTTGATTCAAATACTGCCGTATAACCACAGCCTGTATTAAAATGCATTCCACGTTCTTGGGGATGTGAAAACACATATATTGCTTAGAGAATCTTCTGACCCACGAGATACATGCCACTTAAACAAGATGAGGCTTCTAAAAGGGAGAGAAGGAAAAGTATTCCTCAACACCACTGTAAATTTTAAACCCCCACTGGGATATGCATTTTATAATGCTAAAAACTGCAATTCACATTTTTAAGTTTCAGTTCTGTTGTTTCCATTATCAACAATTGCATTATTGCTTCAGGTTATACTTCTTTCTTTAGAAAAGCAGAATTCTGTAGCTGTTGCATTAGTCATACCGACAGGCCTAGTTCTGTTAAATTTACCTAGAAGCAAATTAGCGTAGGGATACAGCACTTCGCCGACAGTGAGAAGGCTTAAGTTTCAGTCATCTGTATGACAACCAGGTGGTGATCCGCAGTCTTCCCTACTGTCTTCTACTCTCCTCCATCTCCCATGCATTGTCTATTTAGGCTGCAAACTTCTTGAAACCAAGACTGTTTTTCTTCATATCTGTCTTCATACCAGGGAAGCCGAAAAGGGAATCCTTACCCAGGGTATGAACTTTGGGTATTATATTCATCTAAGAATCACCAATAACACAAAATACTAAAAATGAAGTAGAAGGCTTTGATTAGTGAACTTTATGTAAAATTCCTGTACTAGCTCAAAAAAGAGGGGAAAAATTTTGCAAATACTACCAAGGCATGAAACAGCTCATCTGCACACAATGTGATTATAAATCAATAGTGTACACCAAAGCTCTTTTGAGGGAAATAAAATTGGATATGGGTACAGCTGACATCTTTCACGGGGGATGGGCAGCAGTTGTATGCCTCTGCGTGTTAAGAGAGGTTAATTATGGCTTCCTCGATTAAGATTATTATTGTTGCAGACAATGTGAAGAATTAAATGCATCTCATACCCAAACAGCAATTTCAACACAAAATCAAAACACTTTTCTAAGGAGAAAAAAAAAATAATTAATAATAAACAAACAACAAAAAAAGCACAACAAATTAAGTCCAATCCTTCTCCCTGTCTCTGCAAAGGAATAACTGGCATTTGGCAACAATAACAATTCACAGCAGTGCTCATGTTGCCTTTGGCTATTTTTCAGGTTTAGACCTGACATTTCAATAAGGTGATAAACAGGAAAAATATAAATATTTCACAATCTCTGCTGGAAAAAAAGAAAGCAGAGTGTGGGGCAAACCTTTCATTGATATTTTTCCAAGTACCATAAAGCCATTGACATAGGCAGTCATATCTGTACATGTGATGTAATTTACATGGAAATTCTGCATATATATATATATAGTCAGCCAAATTTTGAACTTCTTACTCAACCTATATCCAATGGTTATCTATCCAAATATGGAGTCAAACATATGAAAGAACCTCAAAATATGTTATGCTCCTTACAAATGTCATAAAGCAGTCTTAAGTAAGATAGCGCAGTGATGTTTCTTTCTGCACAAATTACTTCTATATATATTTGTACTTATAATCATAACAAGACTTTTTTTTATGTTTCAGTTTGAATATCATCCAAAATAATTAAGTAACATATATGTGAGGCTTTCAACAGCTGTGCTGTCTACTTAGGCTAAAGAAATTCTCCTTTTTATTTTTTCCTTCCTGTTCTACTCACTCACCCCCTTCACACACACACACACACACCCCGAATGCTGGGGGGTGGGGGGTGTCTCTCTTGACTTACATAGTTTTTCCACTTCTCTCTAGAAGCTGTATGGCATAATAGCTAAAGTTTTAGAAAGGGGAGATCTCACGAGATAACAGGTAATTGTTGCTGTTAAAAGTCGCAGCCATTCCCCTGCCCCACTCCCTGTTAGATTAGCTCAGCCACCTTATGAAATTTCACCTTAAAAGGACAATTACTCCTTTGACCCAATAAAGTTGAGCCCTTAATCCATATCATATCACTTCAGGAACTCAATTACGTTGATCTGTTCAATGAACTGTGATCCTAGTCTTTCTTCATTATAACCCCTTTTCAGTTAATTTATAGTGAAATATTTGGACAGATTGTTACAATTATCTCTCTTTTACTGACTCTCAGGAGTTTTGCCTGCTGCTCTCTGAACAATTTCTTGTATCCATAGCTCTTTACACAGCAAATTTTACCTGTACACTTTCAAAAATAGTCCTTCGACTTTTTTTTATATTCTGCCTATAATTGTAAGTAAATCACTTGCTCTTTATTTTTACCATGGTTTTCATTTAAATTCTGATAATTAATTTTTGATTCAGTAATCTATATAAATAAAAGCTTAACTTTAAGAATCTGCACTCTCAGATTTAGAGCATTTTTGTTTACCATTAACCCTCGAGCGGCGACAAGAAAAAAACACAACAAATTTACACCACAATAAAACTAATGCATCCCAAGCAGTCTCAGATCAACACCTTACCAAATCTACACCTTACTGATTTTAGAACAAAAATACATTTACCTATCAAACTGAGAGAACAAACAGTTTTATCCTGCCTTAGCACACATATGATTTTCTTGCATTAATGTTGCATTACCATATTTATCACAACAGTCTTGAGTTGTGATATGTCTGGCCATTTCATCCCACTTTAAAGAATGTGACAATACCTGCATTTGTCTCAGTCCTGGAGGCTTCATCTTTCCCTTCATTTCCAGTAGCAGCCAAAAGACAAAGCGATATATATCTTTAACAAAGTAGAATTCTTTACAGACACATCTATGAGATATTCTGGAATACTGGAGAACAAGTACTTTCATTGTCCTGGCTCATATTGTTCTAGGGAGAACTGTTGTTGATCCATCAACAAAATAAATCTTTTGATATCAGTAAAGCCAAGAGTGTTCCAGGAATAACCACTGTCATCTACTTACACTTTCTATCTTGTGATTTTTCATGTTACTGAGATCACACTAAGCAGCACTGCAGTGAAGAGGTTAATGAAGGATTTCTTTTTGTTTCCCTGTACGCTCTTGGCATGAAAATTTGATAATAGGCAAATCTGTAATAATCCTTTCTCTGGATCATCAAAAGCCAGGGTGAGTAGTTCTAATAAACTCTACCGCAGCACCAATGCTTCTATACTGTTAAGTATCTTATTTGCTTCAGTGATTTGTGTCAAAGCAGCTCTGTCTTTCTCAGTTGAATAAATAACTGGGGAAAAGACAGGAGACAGAAATTAAGAATAATTGATAATTTTCTGAGTGGAGAAAAGTCACCATGGAACACCTGAAGGAGTCTATGTGGATCAACATATTTATTAATGAATATTCATTAATTAATTCACTCTCAATATGACAGAGAATAGTGCGTTCACAAAGCAAACAACAATACAAAGTTACTCAAGGTAGTCGAGTTAAAGAACAACTGCAAGGAGCTGTGAATCTTCCTTTACAGTAACTGGCTGTCTTGGCAATAACATGACGGGTAAAATTCAGTAGATGAATATAAAGTGATACACAGTGCTGTGCTAATACCATAAGCACATTATTGCCTGGATGTAAACCTACTGACCACTGAATAGACTCATTGTTTTCTGCCTCAAAGCAGTTCATGATATAAAATCACACAATCTGTTATCTAATATGTTTTGCCAACAGGAGAATTAACTTTCAGAGTTGCAAATCATTTTATTAGGTCAGAAGGACACTACTGTGCCTGCTTACTTGGTGTCCTGAATTGTGCAACACATTTAATGAATTTCAGTGACTAGATGCTTCCTATCAAGCAATATTATCAACACTTACAGGACAGTGGTGGAATTTTCCATGGTCTCTGTGGCAAATTATTTCCTGCACGTCTAGTATCTTTCTGATATCACTTCTTATTAATCAGAGACTCATAGAAGGTTTGGGTTGGAAGGGACCTTAAAGACCATCTAGTTCCAACCCCCCTGCCGTGGGCAGGGACACCCTACACTAGATCAGGTTGCCCAAAGCCCCATCTAGCCTGGCCTTGAACACTGCCAGGGATGGGGCCTCTACAGCTTCTCTGGGCAACCTGTGCCAGTGCCTCACCACGCTCACAGTAAGGAATTTCATCCTAATATTCAATATAAATCTACCCTCCTTCAGTTTAAAGCCACTACCCCTTGTCCCATCACTCCCTATCCTTGTAAACAGCCCCTCTCAAGCTTTCTTGTAGCCCCCTTCAGGTACTGGAAGGCTGCAGTTTTATCTCCCCAGAGCCTCCTCTTCTCCTGGCTGAACAATCCCAACTCTCTCAGCCTGTCTTCACAGGCAAGGTGTTCCAGCCCCCTTATCATTGTGGCCCTCCTCTGGACTTGCTCCAACAGCTCCATGTTTGTCCTGTACTGGGGATCTCAGAGCTTGATGTACTACTTGAGATAGGGTCCAACAAGAGCAGAGTAGATGGGGAGAATCACCTCCCTTGACCTGCTGGCCGTGCCTCTTTTCATGCAGCCCAGGATACAGTTGGCTTTCTGGGCCACAAGCACACATTGCTGGATCATGTTGAGCTTCTTGTCCACCAACACCTCCAAGTCTTTCTCCTCAGAGCTGCTCTCAGTTCATTCTCTGCCCAGCCTGTAGCTGTGCTTGGGATTGCCCTGACCTATGTGCAGGACCTTGCACTTGGCCTTGTTGAAAATCCACTCAAAGATTTCAGAGAGGCTTTGTGTTGAAGATATGTAAGGGGAAAAAAACAACCAACCAAACAAAAAACCTAACTAGAACTAAATGAAGTAAATTCATTTAAGTGTTTTCTAATTAAGGCTGGTTGTATACAGCAACCATACATCACAGGTTCTGTAATGTAATCTCATATATTAGTAACCAGTATGGGTAAGTTTTATCTATATTCAAAGAAGAAAAGCTTGAGAAGTGTGATAAGCAGTTACACTATCACCAATAAATTAAAACTGAAGCAAAATATACTCAGGGTATATGTGCAGTCCACATAGGCTTTTGTGATAGAGAACAATAAAATGTTTTTTATTATTAAATCAAACTGGCCTTAACTGTGTACACTCTAAAATAGGATAATTGGAGGACATCAAACTACACTTATCAAGAAAAGATAAATCAAACTCAATATAGAACATTTTTAAGAATTAATTGCCAGTAAGTATTTCACTATATGTGTTTGTATTTATTGAGAGTGCACAGAGTGCTGGAACTACTTCTGTACAAATCAGATTGTCTCTGTGTTTTACTTTAATTCAAGCAAAATATCTATATACTGTATACTTGTATTTATTATTTTTAGTCTTAATATAGTCTGTGCACCACTATCAAGCAAAATCTAAACACATGTAAACAGCTTTCAATGTAAAAATATCAGCTCGTATTTTGAAATTCATATGTTTTTGCAACATGTATATTTGATCATTATTAGGTGACAATGCTTGTCTAGCACAATTTGACTTTATAAACTTGGTTTGTTTACTCTCTCTTTGTCCCTTTTCTAGGTTCTGGCATGATGAGGATGGAAGAGAAAATTATGTACAAATTCTGTGCACTCCTTTCTGCTTAACACTCCAATAATGCATAGGTTAGAACAACATTCCTCCAGTATTCTGCAGCAGCATTACTTGAGACAAAGTCAAGATCTATACAGCATAACCACCAATCTGGTTCTCAAATCTGATTTAGCAAAATAAGCTGAAATATTGTTTTAAAACAAGTAAAGAAACCAATTAAGTTTTAAAAAAGCTTTTCAATCACCTTTAAATGATGTTAGTAACCAAGACTTTCCTGTTCTCAAACCCAGAATCTAGTCACTTCCAATTAAAGCATAATACAATCAGAATTATACATTTCTGAATTTAGACCAAAGCTACTATTTCATATTTCCATTGCAAACTTTATTTTCATTGACACATCTTTGAACATACACTGAAATACATCAAAAGCATAGATCTAAATTTCAATCATGGTAGTATATTTGGGTTATTTCACCTTTGTAGCTGTTTCTGCTGGACATGGTTTAGCTTTCCCCCCCCAAAAAAAAGCATGTTGTAGAAGGATTAAGGGACTGGAGAAAGTAGTTAAAACAGAATAAAACATGAAAGACTAAGAAAAAAGTGGCTAGCAAAGCAAAATTGTGACTAAAGAAATTAGATAATTTTATGGCAAGCCATTCCTGAAGTTTAGGATGGAAGAAAGAAAGGATGACGTTCAGTGTATGTGTGTATACACATTGCTCGAGTCACAAAGAGATGAATTGTGGGAATGCTGAAACTATGAGAACGTCATGACTGGGAAAAAACTCTCTCCATAGTTGTATACTTCATTAATTTTCTTTAGTCCAGTGACTCTACTCTCTTGCAGCCATGATGCATCAAGGCAATAAAATGTCAGTCATGAGCTAGGAGACAAAGATAATTTGAAGACCAGGCACAAAAACAAGCATGGCGAATAAGCAGTTTTCTGATGAACCAAACAAACTAGGACTAGTAACAAAGCAGAACAGCTCTGCTCTGTTTGCTAGAAAGATCTTCTAGAGATACCCCTTTCCAAATCAGCAGTGAGTTTATGGTTTATCACTTCGATGTGAATTACCCTGGTTGGACTGACAATTATTTTCGTCTGCTGTTTTATTATTCATTGCTTCTACTGTAAGTGTTACCTTAAGTTGTTTGTGGACTATTAAGAAGGACAGAGCTGTTTCAAAGGTGTGCTATTACCTAGCTTAGCTGGGTTTATGGGGAGGCAACAGTGTGATTTGCATGTTCAGATCCTAGTGTGTTGCTCCAAACACAGAGAAGAAATCCCTTTATAGATTTCAGAAGCAGGGGAGAAATCAATAACTATTAAATGACAGCTGAAACGTGGCTCATTCTCAAGACCTGCAGTGTCTGCTGTACAGATTCTGAGGTGTATTCTACAATAATGGAATGCTGCTTTCTGATGCAATCTGTGAATAATTTGTGACACACGCTGAATCTATTTATATATAAAGATCTTGTAAGGAGAGAGGAGAGTTTGTACTGAAGTACCTAGAGATATATATATATTGTTGAAAATTAACAACACATAACAACAGCAAAACTGGGAAGAGTCTATAATAGTAACTTATTGTCTAATAACTTTGATTTTGAAAGTTATTCATGGTACCCTATTCTTATTTTGAATTACAATACGTATTGTCAGAAATGGTCATTTCAAAAGCACACTAGTACATTTCACTAGTACTACCTTTCAGAAAGCTCACTGGCAAAACTTTAACACTTTCTGGAGTGGTAGTGTAACAGCTCTGAGATAAACCCTATTTTCAGACCCTCTCTTTTTCATTTCTCTCATTAGTATAATTTCCTCATTTTCTTTTGGCTTCAGTTGATGCATTCACTGATGAAATATATTAATTTTATTTAGAAATCTTGCAGTTATCTGATCAATGAAAATGATCCAGGAATCATAGCAAGTAAGAATGAAAACATTTATTTTGTCCTTAACTGTGCCTGAAGGCAGAAATCAACTTGACAGATCTACACGCAATCACTTCTTGAAGGTTTCCAAAGTGGAAACTCCAAAGCCTTATAGACAATTTGTTTCAGTTCTTCATCGTCTTCACCCTTAGCAAGTTTCCAATACTACACAGTACAAAACTTCCTTGCTGCAATCTGAACCCTTTAATTCTTGCCCAATCTTACCTCACTGTGATGAAAATTTCTCTTCAATTTTGCTGCTGCCTTTTATGTATTTGAAAAAATAGTGTTCTCTGGGAGTCTTTTTCTCTTTAGGTCAGTTTTTCCTTCTATAAAGAATGCTGATAATTTTGCTTCTATTTCATTCAAACTTCTATACTTTTCAAGGTGTAGTATATTGCTGTGGTATAGTTTGTATCACTGCCCTTCATATGCAGTTCATATCTCATAATATGAAGTTCACCTGATCTCTAATTTTGTGTAATCTAAATCTGAAATACTGTGCATACAATGGGTCTCTCCATGCTCAAAGTAATCCTACAGGTTTTCATTGACTGAATGTCACTGATAAAATTATAAACTAAAAGTTCTTTTTCTTAAATCAAAACTGAGGTGTCATACAGTTCAGTAAGAAATGCCAATTCCAGTGGCTTAGACGTCAATATATTGAAGATTGTCAATCTGATCTGCAATTTAGAGGCATTACCAATTCTCATGGTAATTACAAGTGCAAACACTAGCACTTTGACATCTATATTTTACAGAGCTACCAATCACTATAAGTGTTCTTATCTGATGCCTAAATAATTACAGTTACAGTTAATTATATCACAGGTATGGAAGAAAATTTACATCTCTATGGTGGATAATAATTTTTAAAAAATACAAAATAAACCTAGGATTGTTTTCTAAATATTCACCCTTTTTTCCTGAAATTGGCGCTTTACCTTACCAACTCCACATAGTTCTTACAAGTTTTCAGTCTCTTAATCAATAATAAAACCAGAGCAAATACCAGTGGTCAGTTACCTTCAAAGCAGATTATTTACCAACAACTACTATAAAAAGAAACAGAAAACTAGCCATTGGGAAAACGTGAGGAACACAAAGGAAGCACAAGCTTTTTCCAAATTGAAAGCTGAAACTTTCTCCTCTGTTAAATTTAGATGTTTTAACAATGTAAATATATGAAATGCTTCTTCATACTAGGATGTAATTTGGGTTCATTCACCCAAACTCCTTATTACTTACAGCATGTAACATGCATGTAACATATTGGGACAGCATGAGTCAAGTAGTTTGATATGTCAGGTAGTTTGACATTGCAAATGGGACAGGCATGAGTCAAGCAGATTTGACAAACAGCTACCTATCAACTGCAAAGGTCACACAGGCATAATAAAGTATACAGGCATAAAGAGAGCTCTGCAAAGAGATTCCAATAACTTGTTCAGTACCTGATTTCATTCTCTCAGCCCCATGACTGAAGCACGCTGTTTCATGAAAGACTTCATCTAGACTGCAGTAATGAGATTTGCCTGGCTAAATTAGTCACAGGAAAAATATGTCTTCAAAAAAATATGTAGCAAGCAAATAAAAGTGATGAATGACATGAACAGAAAACATCTACATTTTAAGAAAAAAAATTAGAAAATGTCATGCTAAAGCTTCAAGCTTTCTTCATTGTGCTAAATGCTCAAAAAACCCTTACTACCACAACAACAAAAAAAAAGCAAAAAAAAAAAAAAAGTAATCAAATTCAAAAGTCCTGACATAAAAATTTATTGTTCAAGTTCCCTTCCTTTGACATATAGATGAGAAATATATATGGAATACCTGGTGATTTTGCAGTTATTCTAGTAACATACTGGTGTATCACAGGTCTCAAGAGGTCTCCCTTCTAATCATAGTTTACATGTTCCAATAGCTATTTTACATAAAAGTATCTGTATCTCAGATTAGAAATTTTAATTTCTGTCAGATTGATAATGACTGTAAAGTCTTTCCAGTATTGTACTTTCCAGGGCTGCACTAGTATACCTTTTAACACGAGAAAATACCCAACATCACAAGATTATTTGGAATACTTTCCAAAGCCACCAACTGCAAAAGTGATGCCACTCAAGTTAAGAGGTCCAGTACTGTGAAAGTAACTATGAAAGGAAAAAGGCATACATGGAGTACAGGGTTTGGATTTTCCTTCATAAAATTCTTATGAAATGTTATATGTCCATATAAATAATACTCAAAGTGGCATTGAAAAAAAAAAAAAAAAAAGTAGTGCAGATAGAAGACAGGCAAATGAAAAACTAAATTGGTGGAACTTCCAGGGGGATCTCAATTTAAAATATGGCAAAATTCTTTATCATAAGTACAGAGTTTTCCAGTTGTAAACACTCATTGTAAAAACTAGGTCTTGCACAGTGCTGCATTCAGCTCAGAGGAGGCTCATTCTTGGAGCAGACACCCTTGTTCTTCAACAGAGCAGGTTCAGAAGGTGTGTAAGATTTTAATGACGCGTGGTAGAAAAAATTTAAGAAATTGCAAGTGAAATAATAAACAAATAAGTGGTAAAGGTTGAATCAATTACCTTGAGTTACCTTGAATTAGCAATCAAAAAATAAAGGCAGGGAAATAGCAAAATATGGCATAACACTTAAATAAGGTGGTACAGAGTCAGTTTGAAAAAAGACACACGACAACACAAGGGGCAAATGGGTAAACAGGCAAGTGAAAAAAAATGTTTAAATATTGCCAGACTAAATTATAACTTAACAGGTATATGGTTTAGACTGAAAAAAAAGGTGGTTTCCTTCTTAAATTAAGATAATGAGAAATATTTTAGGAAAATAATACAAGTATACTTTTCATTTCTGTTTATTTCATACAAAAAAAAAGGAACCTCATACCATATGCTAATTACTAGCACTGTTTTATTCTTTTCCCTTTCAAATTAACCACCATAGTCTTAGTTGGGATCATAAAAGTACTGGTAAAATCATTCTTTTTCCTGAAATTGTTGAACCTACTAATTGTCTGACTGGCAATCCTCTATCTATTCTATCACAAACTTCCAAAATTCTGAATGCAATAAATCTTAAAACAGGTAAAAATGTTTTCACAACTAGGATTCTAAGTCAGTTATTCAGAAACAGAAGAGAGAAAACAAGACAGACTGAAAGCATCCATCCCAAATGTTGCTGCTGGTGTTTGGGCAATATGCTGGCAGCGGAATGTTTTGGGTTTCTATCGGCTCAGGGAGTGAAAGTAAATAAAATTAAATACACATTTGTCATCTCTTCCAACTGAACTGTTCTATATCCTTGAGGAGACTACCAATAACTTGGCTATTGGGTAGATTTGGAAAACTAAACACAATAATTCCTAGACAGTAGGATGCTATGCCTTGTTCCTGTGATCCTGTTGTCCACACTGTACATCTAATTAACCAATGCTATGTTTTCAAATTCCAGCTCCAGGAAATTATGGAACAGAATGACTGGCCTGGCAAGGTGGGAAGTATTCTGGGTCCTGAAGGCTAGATATGGCCTTCAAGATACACATCATTCATTTTATGGCTCTAGATCTTGTCTTTTTTAACTCAGTGCACTATTTGCTGAATTCTGACTGGCTTTCAACGATTTCTAGGATGATGAAAAATCACATTCTTAGGCCATTAACCATTTAGTCAAATAAAAAGTTTCTAACTCTAATTATGAGGCCCTCTATTGCCTTGCAGTAGGAAGAAAATTGAATTTGCAATTCCAAAAGTATGGGGTTTTACTTATCTTTTAGAAAATTTCATTTGGAGTACTGTTCTTAAGATGTACTAAAACACAGAAATAGAAAGAAAAATTAAATTCTGCGTGCTGATAGGTTCCTCTTCTGTTACCATGGCAACCACAGTGGTACTCAAAATAGACAAGGTACTTTATCCTCTTGTCAGATAACATCTAACATTTTTTTTGGTTTGTACTAGCTGGCTCAAGGAAACTAAACCCTCAAATAAAATTAAGTTCATATGCATGATAAAGTATATGAAATCCAAAATAAATTGAAGCAAATAACAAGGATAATTTCTAAAAAGGAAAATAATAAGTTGTATCTGAATTTTTGCATTTACTGATTTAAATTAGTTGCAGAAAAGAGATTATAGGTATTTCATCACTGATGTAACATTTTGTAATTTCTTTCTGATGTATTTTTCCTTGTATCCACTTGTTTTAGAAGAGGAATTATTCAGATTTAGTCCCTAAAATAAGCCATCCTTAATAGATGACTGTTATCTTGGGGCAAAATCTTGTAGAAGTAGTTGGGTGGGATTCTGAAGCTGAAACACAAGTGTACTCTGGCTTTGGATAGATTAAACTCCAAATATCCTTCCACAGTGGTGGAAGGATTCAGATTTAATGTCATTCTATACAATTCTAAACCATATAAGCAACTTATCCAACACACTTAGCAGACGATACACAAACTTCTCAAAAAGCATTTTAAAATTCTTGCATCCAATGAGGATCACAGGTAATGAACTACATGTTTATTTTGTTTTAAGGTATTAAAAAAAATTAATTTCCATTAGTTCTTGATTGCTAACTAACTAGCAATTTATTAAATTCCTTTTCAAAATTAAAACTGAGCTTTGCCTCAGGAAAGATAGTTTAAATTCTGAGCCAGATTGGGATTTGGTCTATTGCAGTTAATCTTTTCATAAAGTGAGAAATACACTAATGACTTTAATGGTAAGCAAGCACTGTATGATTCCTCAGTCACAAAATATGAAGAGCAAGAATAAAGATTAACATTTACAGAGAATTACTGACGTAGACAGAATGCATTAAATCTGTATAAACAGAATACACTCCTAATCATTGATAAAATATTTAATGTCCCTACATTCCTTTAGCTCTCATAAGCATTTAATTTCTAAGATAACAGCAAAACTAATTAAAATGCTTTGCTTTTATTTTTTTTTGTACCAGCCCTGAAATCAGAGCAGTGTGCACCACTCTAACGCGTCACATTTCTTTCAACTTCTGTGAATAGCCAGCAGCAAAGACCACAAAAACTATATTCTTGCTGCTTTCTCCTCTATTATTCTCAAATCACTCCTAAAATATTCAACAGTAATTTATGCCTACCCAGCTAAATCATGATGTGCCTGTACTACAGAGAAGTACCACATATCCATTTTAACACAGGAATTTGATAGTACATGGGATAGGACATGATAACAGGAAAGACATAGCAGTGCTGGCCACAGCACAGGGCAGTAAGACAACGTGCCCCAGCCCTTCCAGCCGGTTCGTCTGTAGCACAACGTCCTCACTGCTGCTTCCATCCTCACAGCAGAAGGAAATCAGCCTTGGTAATCCTACTCCTTCTACCAGTCAAACCTTCATTGCAGCGTACAGACAAAGTCAGAAACAGGGTTTTTTTAATGGTTTCTGAAGGACTCAGCATTTGATCATATCTGCTCCTCAGGCTGTCAGTGGTAAAAGTACCTCTGACTTCAGTAAGAGCAGCACTAGGTCAATCTTGAGCTCTTAGGAAAATTTTGTTCTGATGTAGCAAGTAAACTGGATGTAAGCAGGAGGCAGGCAGAATACTTCCGAATTTATAGAGACAAAGAGCTTGGGTGTTTCCTATATATGTATGGGATGAGCTTAATGTCCTAAACAGGCACCATATTCATTATTTCCTTTAGAAGATAGAAAAAAATACAAGAAAGTAAAAAAGAAAAGAAAAAAAAAGAGAAAAAGGTTTTATATTTAAAAATATCATACAGGGAATCAAACTTGGACATTTGCAGTTTTATCTTTAATCCTCCTAGGATGAAATAAACTTGGTAGTTGTTAAAAAAGCAACCAAATTAATAAACCAATTTATTAGCCTATCCAAATATGTGGACACATTTCTCAAAACCATTCTGACACCTTAAGCTCAGTTATCCAGTCTCACAGTATGCTTGTTAGTTAGTATTCACATCCTAAAATGCGAATCTTACATCAAAAGGTTGAGTAGTCCAGAGTATCATAGACACAGAAAAGTTTTGTTTGGCTTTGGACTATTCACCCTATCATTTAGTCATCGGACTTTCTGAGATGTTGCCTTTACAGCCATCCTCAATCTACAAAGTTCTCCTACCACCAATCATCCAGTAAAGTTGATTGAAATTGTGTGCAGACACCACTAGTGAGAAATAGTCAGTGGAGGAACCCCCTGAGCAGTAAGAAATACTGAAACCTTTCAGTGAGAACTGTTTTTCTACAAACTGACACTACAGACATGCGGGCATACTACAAAAATTGAGGTTATTAATTGATGATCATGGTTTTGTCTTTCTGTGAGATTTTGTTTAGTTTACTATCTAAAGCCATGCCTTCGGAAAAATCAGAATGAAAGAAACCAGCACAGGTACTAATTAAATATTTTCAAGCCATAAGAGAGAAATTAAGAAAAGCCAACACAAAACAGAGCTAGCAAAAGGCAGACACAAAACAAAGATCAGATTTTGCTAAATTGAAGAACACCAAAGCAGCAACTTAGATGAATCTGTGGAGCTCAAAAATAAAATAAAAATCAGCCAGATGAAGAACTTAGAAAACAGCTGTTGGATAAAAAAAGATTAGAATTCCAATACTTTTAATATGTATTTATACTTACTTGATATCATGCCTTTAATATTGAACATTTTAAAATACATTATAATAGCAAAAAGCATTGATATGTGCTTATTATGGTGCTTAAGAGATTCTTTGAATTGTTGGAATTATTTAGTCCTTAACCCTAACATACATCAGTAACCTATACAAAGTATATGCTTAGTTTACTCAAGTATGTTCTATAGAGCTTTCTTCCTAAAGTAACTCATAATTGAGCAGAGGAGAGAAACACTACTTAAAACATCTAATATGATAGCTAAAGGTTATAACTTACGGGCAAGAAAGGTTTGTTTTGATAAATTTTTGAAAGGGAGCAGAAGCAGCATCAATATGTGAGCCTTCAAATTCCAGTTGCTATAGCAACTGGTGGTATTTTTAGCTATCATAACAACTTTAACAATTGTAGAGAATATCAGTGCTGCTCTCTTCTTGTTTTTCCAAATAGAAGTCCATATGTTGCTGCAGCACAGGAAATTCTAAATAGCGTTTTGCACATATAAAATATCTTGTATGTCATTTTGCCAGCTTTGCCTTAGAGCAGGGGAGGGAGGGGAAAAAAAAAAGACCAGAATCATTTGGCCTTTTAATAGATTGAAAGAAAAATTACAACTATGCTTTAATCCTTTATAGAATCACTCCATTTTGATTTAGTCATTCATTCTTTTTTTTTTTTCTCCTTCAGTAGGCATTGGTAGTCTCCTTATAGGTCCAACATGCTTCATTCCCAATTGTTCCCTTCCTATTTTCCAACTCACAATCATTTTCTAAGTCTAAATTTAATTTTACACAAATAAGTTACTAGAAGGCGGCAATCCAAACCATGAAACAGAATTCTCCATTAATTTCCTTTTGGATCAGGTATAAGTAGACAAGTTATTCCTGGTATAGGGAAAACTCTTCATCCTTTTTGGAAAACCTTATGAAATACAAGTTGTCTTTTAGACTGTTTTCTGCTTCCTTCCTACTTCTAGCCCTCCCTATGGACTAGATTACGGCTGAAATCCTAATTCCTAACACCTGCAAAGTGGGGCCAAGACAGCTGCTAATATATGAAAGAAATAGACTGATATAAAATGTGTGTTAAATTCTGGCTTTTTCTTAAGGGTACAATTTATTTGTTCTTAACCAAATGCACACAGCCCAGGAATCACAGTGATGATAAAACAAGATTAGAATTTAAACAGTCTTACTGTTAGTAACAAAAACTCCAGAACTGCATCATAATCATGTAGAAGGTACAACTTGTATCTTCCATAAACCCCAAGTTAAAATCAAGGCAATCATCACAAGCAGAGCATGATTACACACAAGCTGAATCTTGACTGCAGTTTAAAACAAAAGCTAAGATGCTGCCTTATCTGTTGTCTTTTCCTTGAAACACAACCAAGCATCGAATCCGAACAATATTCTCTGAAACACAGCTTGGTTGCCCAAGAACACATCTTGCTGAATTCCAAGAACGCAAATGACAGAGCTGAATGGTACCTACTACATGCAGTGGGCTGCTGTGAGAACACTTGTTGCAGCAGAAATAATAAGAACTAATAGGTGTTACAGGGATGTGCCACAAATTACTCCCTGTCTAGTTCCAACCAAAATAACTGTCCATTCTGTTGCGCAGGAGTGTAGGCAGTTTTTCTTTGGGTTGGAGCCAGGAAGTGGGAGCAGGAACTGTCTATGATTCAGATCCCGTGGGTGTTATGAAGGAGAGTCAATACTGGGGCATTTGTTTTTTCCATATTTTGCCTGTACTAATAGGAAAACTGATAATCAAATCTTTGCATCTATGACTAGGAGAAGTAGCAGCAAAATATGACTGTCAGATATGTCTTACCTAATGTTATGTTGGCCCATATAGATGATGATCTTTATATAGGTGATGCCACACAAAACAAAGTGCATTTTAAGATTTATATATATTGATATGGGCGCAGAACATTAGAAGTTGAAAAGTATGTTTTAGGAAAATATGGTTTCTTTTCAGTATCTGTTTTATTTTTAAAGACATAAAACGATATTGAAGTACAAAAGAATATATAATTTATATCCAATTTTATAAACAGCCATAGAGATTTATCTTCTGAAATAATCTGAATAAATCATGGGGGTTTGTGTTCTGAATTAAAATGTACCATTACACACTCCGAGGGTGTCTATTAATAAAATTACAGAATGAACCAAAGGCATAGGGTGACAATACTTTGGATGACATCCATGTGCCCTCACAATTCCCAAAATATTAAAAAAAAAAAAATTCTTCTAAGTAAGCAAAGCCCAGCTCAATTATGCAGATAATTCATAACCCAGACTGAGAAACAGCATGTAGCCATATTGCCCCAAGAGACACTGAGAAGAGAGATTTATAGTCTTTAGCATCTCACAGTTTATCTTTACTTTTGCGGGTGAGAAATGCTGTGCACAGGGTAGATGGACTGCAACCCAGCTTGCACACCGCAACATCTTCTTACAGCATCTAGTCGGCAGTCAGAGGTCTACTCTCATCACCCAAAACTAATAACCCATTATGTCTACATTACCTTGGTCCTACAGTGGTGCTGAGCATAGCAATTTGATCTGCTGCAGAAACACTGGAGAAATGCCACCAAAGTCAGTCATGCTGTCCACATGTTCAAGATCAATCCCATAATCAAGTACCTTGCAGCAGTAGACCAGCATGCTCAGCACCTTTTAGCTTTAAGCAATAGCTGCCCATTGACTTTCAAATGTATGGCAAATGTAGGTCTGCAATTACTTTTTGCTACCCTAAATCTGTATTTTCTGACTTTTCACATGAATTAAATTGAACTATTTTAAAAAGGTATCTTTGGCACAAGAAAGTACAGGAGGAAGAGGCTTTCGAGAAATATATTCAAAGATCAAGTCAGCCAGACTAATTTGTGGAGCTCAGTGAACAACGTAATACGGTAATTATTTACTGAACTTGAAATTAATTTGCTTTGGCCATGGATGTACCTCATCTGTTTAATTTCTGAAAACAAAATGCTCAAGTTTTACTTCTAGCAAACAATTTCTAGATGCTGAAGAATAATGGGATTTTGTTGCCTCCTGCACTGAGCATTATTCTATCTCCTTTACAATAGGCACCACTTCTTGGATGAATTCTTACATTTGGAAACCAATCCTTTATCCCAGATATATCTATGTACATCAGTAAGGCAGGTTTAGTGGGAAGATACTTGCACATAGCAGTAAACTAATAGTGAAAGACATCACATAATCATATACGATTCAATAAGCCAAAAAATAATCTGACCTCAGACTTCACAATAAGATAGCTATACAAAAAATATACTTGTTTTGAGTAACACAATTTTAAAATGGATGTGCTCACAAATTAAATCATAAAATAGCCTAATTTTAATAGTTGTGTATTCAGAAAATTCCATCATCCTGGGGTTTTTTATGGTTTAGGTTTTTAGAGTTTTTTTATTTTGGGGGTTTTTTTGGTGGTGGTGGTGTGGTTTTTTTAAGATATAAAATCAGGCAGACTACTTAAAGCTACTTTTTGAAGTCGGGTAACTAGAAAACAAGAGTACCATATGATTTAGGCAAGAAGTCAGAACTAACAAGCATAATGAGGATAGAAAATACTCAATATTTCATTTTCACAGCAAGTTGTTTGCAGTCACATTTATGTGAAACAAGAAAATCACTTCCCAAAATAAGTGCATCTGAGAAAGTAGTAATTCACATTTTTACAGAAAAAAAAATAAACACATTTCTCTAACCCAAATCTATCAATATTTCTATTTGTCAAAAAAAAAAATAAAATTACTTTGGGGTTTTTTTGTTTGGTTTTTTTTTTGGTTGTTTTTTTTTTTTTTTTCAAATAGGGCAACAGATTCCACAGGGCAAGGAGCTTCTTTTCCTTGGCTAGTATGCATCTAAAGCGCATCACTTACAAATATAACTAAAATGCCAATAGCAAAGGTGCCTGCATTTTTGTGACAGAGGTGAAGTGGACATACAACAGTTCACATCAATGCTACTTTGAAAAATATGTTTTCAAATCCTGAAGAACTTGGGACCTACATTCTAGCTTCACGTACCACTTTTTCTTTTGTGCTTTTTTTACTTTTCCTCATGTTTTGAAACTGTATTTCTAGAAGAAGTTTATAGCTTTAAGCTTTATAAATAGATACCAATCACAGAGAATCAAACATGAAATACTACAACGATTCGTACGCGGTGTTAGCTTGTATGAAAACACGATTGAAGACAATTGTATCTACTGAGCCTACCAATGAATTGTGAGATCTGATGCTTCTGGTCAGAAGTACAGCCATTGTTTCCAGATGGTGTTGATCTGCTTACAGTGTATTTGGGAGAAAGGTAAGCAATCAGAGGCAAACATAAAATGCATCTCTTTGAGGAAACATAACATCTTGGCACAAATCTTTCTACTTTTATGTCTCATCTTTCCAGCTCAGATGTGTTTGAAAATGTCTTCAACACACATTAGAAAAGCAGAAATAGCAGGAAGAAGTTTAAAGTCAAGACAACAATGATTTGCATTAAAAAGAAGAAAAATCTATATATGCAAAGGCTTTAAAACAAGACACTGTGGAATAAGAAAAACTCTATTTCCATAAATGACCTTTTTTTGTTTTCTTAAGCTAAGAGAATATATATATGCAAATAAAACTCCTATCTGTTCCAGAAAAAAGATTTAAAAATCTGTGATCCATAGCTGATTGCCAAACTCACATTTAGCAGAGCAGCATGAATCAAAGCAGGCTGTTTTGTCTTGCTTTCACTGAATTTTGGTTAAGACTTTATTTTTCCCTTAGTTGTCATGGAAACATGTGCAGAGCAAGTTAAAGCAGACAAAGCACTGCTGACAAAAAATAAGTTGTCCCTATTCAGGCTGTGCTGATTAATGCTTTCTGAGATACTTGGGAAATGGTGGCACTCGTATACCATTTGGTAGTATTTTAAAAGTACATTTTACGATACTAAGGCTTTACACAATCAATTGCCCAGCTACAGTCTACTGAAATGCTTATTACTATTTCCAGAATTCAACAAGCCATTTAAATGTTTCAACATTTAAAATTACTTGAAATGTACCTTCTCGAGAGGAACCAAAGGGTAGGTATTGTAAAAAAGACACTTAAAGACAGTGAAACAGAAAAAGATATAGAGAAGGAGGGACAAAAAGAAACCAAGAAAGAAGCACAAGCTCACTGATTCTATTTATAAATTTCAGCATCTTTGTACGTAAAACTTCTCTCTTTCCTTTACAACTTTTCCAGAAAAGATCAAGTAACCTACTCACTTTCCTATTCTGAAAAGACTCCAGACTCCCCTTTCCTATAGCAAGTTCTTTCTCTTTGACCTGTGAAAAATTGAAGGGAGATAGATATATATATATATATGTATTTTTATGGTTGTCAAGAAAGGTGAAGGTTGGAATACCTGAAGTACTGCTGTTTAAACAGCTGTGGCACAAAAACTGCATTCATATTGCTGTGCTAGATCTCTCCTGAAAGCTGCCACAAGCTGGAGTATCCCACTTTTATCTCCAGTGTGAAATTGCCCCTTTCCTGAATGCCAAATCATGAAACATACAGTACTCTTAGCAAAGCCCTTGAGCATTTCCTGTGTATCCTTCCCTCTAGCCCCACATAACCCTCTGACCGCCCATTCCGATCTCCATAAGGGACACCCCTTACCACTGTCCTGCTGTGTCCACGGGGGTCACGCGAGCAGGGTGCGAGAGTGCTACTTGCAGGGCCAAGGAGGACAAAAGCTGGAGACTGAGCCATGGGTGGGCAGTGGCAGAGGTGTAAGCACCAACACGCTTGTGAAGACAGCGACCCAGCCTGTGCCCAGTGCTTTGCCTCCCCCACCCCGGCAGGCCACCTCTACTGCACCTATCTGTACAGAAGAATCCCAGTAAGCTTTAACACATCCCACTTTTGTTTTCTCTTACTGATTCTACTGATTGCCAGTAGAATTTCAGAGCCTCCACCGTGGGCCTGTTTGTTCTGGATATCTGAGAATTTATATCAAGTCTGACTTACTGCCAGCGAGCTACCATCCAGGATATCCTGGAAAATGCCACAACCTAGAGCAAGTGCAGCCTGACCAAAGGTAAAGGTGGCACAAGGATGCCAGTTTGTGAGCTACATGGTGCAGGATCGTGAGGGATCCGGTTGCTTCCAGATATGAACTATTCCAGCTGAATGCAGGGTTACCCTGGACGACAAAATAATGAGGGCTTTCTTTACATTCACACTTCTGGCCTATCAGACGTGACGTTCATGAGATGGATGTTATAACAGGAGCCTGAAGAGCGGTGCCCAAGGAAATCCAACGGGACAGCATAAGCAGGTAGAAACAAAGCAACCCTTTTTGGGTCCCTTAAGATCAATCAGTCGGTAGGGCCATGCCCTCTTCATTGCAGCCTCTTGTTTAAATCCAGCAAAACAGTAGTTTGAAGCTGAGTTTGATGCTTGCTATTTTCAATGTCTCATTAGGCCGATGAACTGCGTAACTTTCTGTACCGCTAATGTGACATTTCCCTGGTCAGCAGGCACTTGATTAGTAAATAACACACTGTTCCCACTCCAGAAGAGTACCTGAACACTTGAAATCTGATAATCAAGCAAGCCTCAGTTGAAAATGTCAGATTTCAGAACTAGATTGTCTATTCACCAAATGCAATATTATCAAACTCTAAATATCAACATTCAAACTAAAGAAGGAAAAAAGAAATCATGTTTTTTTTCTGGTTATTCTAAACATTCGTATTGACTACAGCATAATTTTTATATGGATAAAACTAGATTCAAAGTACTTAAACATTTTAAAATGCCCACTATATCAGTAAAAATCACCCTGTGGTTACCTGTATAATAATCTTCTTCTAGTACTGAATATGCCACATAAAGATGGATGACACTTTACTAAAATGATAACCTATTAAACTATATGTAATGTGATTTAAAACTCATTAAATCTATCAGCTCTGGATAAAACCCATGTTTTCTTACTGTTTATTTTAGAATGACACAGTTTCTGAAATTGAGACATGCAAACCATGTCTGAAGGATAATTATTAATTTTCTATTCCATAAAGGAAAAAAAAATAAAAAAAAAATCCTGCCGGTTAGCGAAGACTATATATGCAAAGTTCTCTCCAGGTGGGTATTATCATGTAGAGAAAGGAGTGGATAATGACGAAATTGCTAAGAGTCATAATTAAAGGATGCTAATAGCTGGCATTTTAATTATTTGTGTGTAATCGAGAAGACAGTTTGAATTCTGAGTTGCATAAGTATATCAGTGGCATAGATACTTTTAGTTATATACTCATCACATATCTTTCTACAATAGTTTGAGCTCACAACAAATACTATCCAAAGCATTTCAAAGTGCTAGGATGATACAGTCGGCAACACCTGCAACTTACCACTAGTGAGATATTGTCATCACTAATCTAAAGTTTGCCTTATGCTCTTAACGCTTCCTAAGATTCATACAGGATTTCTGAGGCATTTTGGTTTCTCAGAAGAACATGAGCAATGTAAACACTGTTTTTAGCTGTTTGTTAACTCAAAAGTGGGGACAAGAATGTGGTCTCGCTCTCTTCCTGACCTCAGTTCAAAGTCTGGCAATGACAGACCCTAGATATAAATAGTCCTTAAGGGAACTAAAAACCCACCATTGCTCCTGTCCTGTGCCCTGGCTCCCCTCTAAGTAAACATGTAGCATGCTAGCACAACAGACATCTGCATTTCTGTTTTTCAGGCAAAACTATTATGCCAGTAAATAGATAATATTATGTTCTAGCTCTCAGACTTCTTGGAAGACTAAAATTATGGTTACATTTTATTATTTTTAATAATGCTTGCCTTATGTTTGCATCATCCAGTAATTACTTTTAGTATAATTTTTTCAGTGAATGCCAGGTGTAACTTGGATCCTATAAGCACAAATACATACTTCAGACAATGTTTCTGAAAATAATAAAGGAAAACTGTTTAGGTAAGCCCTTCTGACAAAACTGTCTTAAATATTAAGCACATTCACTTGCAGACTTGTTTATCATGAAAGCTCTTCTTCTGCAAGTTCCTCAAAAAGTGCCCTTCAGGCTCAAACTCTTTCCATAATTCCAAAATCTTGGTACCTTAGAGAGCCAGACTTTCTTTAGGAATCCGTAATGTCTGTAAGAACATTTGTAGTGACTATGAATGCACTATGCTTTTCTTCAGAGCATAAAACCACCAAATCAGGGAAATATTTAAACTTTAATTTTGACCAATTTTAAGTGGCCATAAGAAAGCATTCATCGTAACTCCAACTAACTTTGCGCTAGAATACATACACATTATGATCCTGCATACAAATTAATCAATTCTAGTTTCAATTTAATTGGCAAATGAAAAAAGTATGACTGTATGTAATTTGACGTCCTGATATTCTTCTGCAAAGAAAAACTTTTATCTGAAACATTTAAAGCTCAGTATGAAATTTTATTTGTGCATATTAACTAAAAGCAAGACAAGGCTACGCTGGCCTGAGAGACAGCCAAGGACACTTTCAGAGTTCTTGTTACTTTCTTTTCAAGTAGTGATTTAAAGAATATAGCTAATAATTACTTCAACTTATTATTAAGTTGCTACTAATTAGTTTCTACTGAAATTAAAATAAGTGTAACTGAAGAGGAAACAAAAAACCATAGTGTTTTAGGAATAGGACTCAATACGATTTATGAAATTGCTATGGATTAAAAACACTGCAGGTCATTTACTTTGGATTCACTAGCTCTGAAACAAGATTTGCAAACTTTACAACACAAGAATTCTCTGAAATACAGAATATTGGTTTACAAGTATTTCATTCTTAAACTATTATAAAAATTAAAATGCCATTGAAATTTTGACACCTTACCATCAGCTTTTGGTATAAAGCCCAACTGATATATTTTTTTAAAATACGGATATTGCTCTTAAGAATGGAGGAGGAAAAGCAAATACAAAGCATGAAAACTGTTCAGAAACAACTTCCAAAGATGCATATTCTACTTAATACAGAATACTACACTGCATTTTGAAAAAGGCATTTTTCCTATATTCTACATAAGCCAGAGGACAAATTTTCTCTTGGCTTTTAAGATCTTTCAAATCACTTTTCAACCCACTCCAACAGATTTGAGCCAGATGGATGTGTATCAAGAAAGTATAAACATATGGCAGAAATGGAAACAAATATCCTCCTAGATGTGTATAATGATTCATTTCAAATATATATATCCCAGAGTTAATAATAGTCTCTTTTTTAAGTTTCATATTTTTAAGAGGTTGAGATTTAGAGTAATTTACTTCAGTTTTCTCCAGTGAAGTACTGGCACAGCAGACTCTAACTGATAACTACCCAGAATTATTTCAGTGCTTAGCTACACTCTTTTGGGCAGTACAACATGATGAAATCATCCTGCATCAGCACGTGTTCTGTCATCCTCAAGTAATTAAGAGACTTTATTTCACCCACCCTGTTTCACTGTCAAGCAGTGACGTCAATTAACTCCCAGAAATAAAGGGCTGTGGTTTGCTTTAATTTACATGTGTGCAAACGATGACGTATTTCGTGTGAGTCAACATACACACTGGCCAGACTAAGTGTAAATGAAACCAGGAGACAGTGCCCTCATACTGCTCTTGGAATTCTTCAAATACAGTATTAGACAGTGAGGTAAAAATCTTTTATCAGGTCTTTCACTCAGTGCTCACAAGACCCTCTTTACTGAGTTTCCCTCGGTACTCATTAGTATACATACACAGTTCTATAACATCATACTTCAAAAAAAGCAAAAAAAAAAAACCCCAAAAAAACCAAAACAAAAAACCCAACAAACCCAAGAATAAACAGGATAAGAGATAAATTGGTACTGGTATGTTTTATAAAATGTCACACCCTCAACCTCCATAAAAATATTGTTCATGGCTTCTTTCTGATGACTCCTAAAGCTGTAAGTGCCAGATATTAAAAAAGGCATTTAGTATCCATGGCTACTACTTTAATTAAGGACAAGGTGCCACAAAAACATTTTTCTCAAATGCACTTGTAGATGATAGGCTCAGCTTCTCAAATCTTATGTTACTTAGGACCACACGATCCAAATTAGCTCTTTGGGATGCAGCCATGCTGGTTCTTTAATCCTTAATATTTATCTTTCAATGTCCCCTGACATTGCAATCACTTATAAACAATAGTTTTGAAGGAAAGAACTACACTTATTTCTTGGGAAAATGAACCATTTTAACTTCAGTGGAACCAGAATGCTCAAAATAAAAACCGTATTTTCATTTTGTCATTTTATTTCCTCTCGGTTTGTCTGTTACTGGGCCTTACTAGTGAAAGTTTAACTGCAGTTGGTTAGTACCAAGCAGATAATCTGAAGATATGTGACAAGAATTCAAAACAGCATAACTAAGCTGGGTACCTCTGGAGTTTGAGAAGTACTTCAGTATCTGAATACCCATGTTTTCATCTTTAATGGCTTTTCTGCTGTGGCTATTTATGCCCTGAGCATTAGAAAGCTACAAATGTTGATGGGTCCATGCTTTAGTCTCTACTGCGTGATAGAGTATTTGCAGACGGATATGCGATTAGTATATCCAAGCCATCGTTAATCTGAAGAGTTGGTGAAGGGGCTGGAGCACAGGTCTTATGAGGAGTGGCTGAAGGAACTGGGCTTGTTTAGTCTGGAGAAGAGGAGGCTCAGGGCAGACCTTATTGCCCTCTATAACTACCTGAAAGGAAGTTGTGGCGAGCTGGGGGTTGGCCTCTTCTCGCAGATAACTAGTGACAGGACAAGGGGAAAAGGCTGCAAGTTGCACCAGGGAAGGTTCAGGTTGGAGATGAGGAGAAAATTCTTCTCTGAAAGGGTGGTTGGGCATTGGAACGGGTTGCCCAGGGAGGTGGTGGAGTCACCATCCCTGAGGGTGTTTAAGGAAAGGTTAGATGTGGTACTTAGGGACGTGGTTTAGTGGGTAATAGGTGGTGGGGGGATGGTTGGACTAGATGATCCTTGAGGTCACTTCCAACCTTAATGATTCTATTCTATTCTATTCTGTTCAATGTCAGCAGCTATGAAACAGAGGGTAAGAATTTTAGACGTTTACCTGCATAGGCATCTAAGAAGATGAATGAGCTTTTGAAGAATAGGTGAAAATCCATGCTGCTGTAGTTTCACTAAAATTGACAAAGCAATCACACCTTCTAGATATCGTACTGATAAAAATACCTCACTATCTACAATATCTCAACTGTTCCTTCAGAAAAAAAAATGAGGGGGGAAAAATAAATCTGATACACTCTCATTCAATCCCATTTCCCATCCACAGAAAATTCCACTTCTCTCTGAAGCACTAATATGGTAAACTGGTATTTACCTCCTCAATTCACCACTGGTATACAAAATAGTGTAATTAGTCTGTTGTACTGCTCTGTTCACAGCACTGTCTCTCAGAAGGAAAACGAGCTGTGAAGATCTGCAGAGCTAAATTTGTACCCTGCTGAACCATAGCACTACAGAGCTGGGTAGGTTCCTTACACTACTGCACACTTGTAAACAGCAATATTTACATATTTATACTTCTACAGTTTTGCCATAACTATAAACTTGATCCTTTAATGTTTCTTTGCTCCTCCTGCTTATTTTTTTAAAAAGGGACATTTCAGGCTGTGACTTTTGCAAGGTTTTTGACATGATTGGCTACTTTGAAAAAGCAGTTCAGTCACAGATGGCATTTTGAGGAATGGAACATAACTGAGCCAAATGTGGTTCTACTGTGTGATGTTAAAGGGTACCCTTCTGGCCCTGGGTATTAGTAACATTTATGGGGAAACCATCTTAAGCTGTTCTAACCATTTAGCTTTAAAAATTATGTTGAAACATGAGTATGTTCTGGTTTGTTCCTTATTTCCTACTAAGCGACTATGAACAGGACTAACATTTTTAGGGATTTGTTTCATATAAGTAAGGATAAACATCTGAAGTTTCTTTCCATTCTTACGATAGAAATAGCAATTTTCTGAGTGTACATAATTACTTTTCACTCAAAGTTAATTATATGTTACTTGGAATTTTTCTAATTAATTTGATGAGTTTGCAATGCACAATATCACGTATGTGCTACAGATTTTCTTTTTAAAGTCAAATTAAATCTTAAGAATTCAGACATTTATACTAACAGTTCATATGACTTGAGGAAACAGGATAGTTCATTCACACAGTTACTACTACATTAAGCAGTATTTGCATGCATAGGGAAGCGTTGTATAACCCCATGGAAAAGATTTAATGTGTTGAAAGCTCTGTGTAAAGAAGTCTAGACTTTTTCAAATATAATTTAGCAAAAGACGATAATTATTTGATAAGTCAACCTGTAAAAAAAGATATGTGAATTCATATAAATTTTCCATGCCATGAAATTTACCAGTACTTACTGAGCTTTAGTTCTGATCATGTGTAATGCTGTATGCGCAAGAAGATTTTCAGAGCTTAATACCACCTGTCATTGCTTTCTTACACGCACAGCAAAAATTAATAAAAAACTTAAGAACAATGAATCTGGCAAATACCATAGGGCAGCATGGCTAAAATGTCATATTGCACATCTTTTTCTCAGATGGCTGTGTTAAATGTTGATTCTAACTCATGCTGGAAAATAAAAAAACTGTGCAAGAAAGTGGGACTGAAGACATAAATGTACCTTGGTGTGCTGGTTTTGGCTGGGATAGAGTTAATTTTCTTCACAGTACCTGGTATGGAGCTGTGTTTTGGATTTGTGCTGAAAACAGTGCTGATAACATAGGGATGTTTCTATTACTGCTGAGCAGCGCTGACACAGAGCCAAGGTCTTTTCTGCTTCTTATACCACCCCGCCAGCGAGGAGGCTGGGGGTGCACAAGGAGTTGGGAGCGGATACAGCCAGGACAGCTGACCCCAGCTGACCAAAGGGATATCCCATACCACATGGCGCCATGCTCAGCATATAAAGCTGGGGGAGAAAGGGGGGGCCACTTGGAGTGATGGCGTTTGTCTTCCCAAGTCACCATTACGCATGATGGAGCCCTGCTTTCCTGGGGATGGCTGAACCCCTGCCTGCCATGGGGAGTGGGGAATGAATTCCTTGCTTTGCTTTGCTTGTGTGTGTGGCTTTGCTTTACCTGTTAAACTGCCTTTATCTCAGCCTATGAGTTTTCTCACTTTTCCAACTCTCTCCTCCATTCCCCCAGGGGGTGTGTGCATGAGAGAGAGAGCAACCAAGAAGTTGTGTGGTGCTTAGCTGCCAGCTGGGGCAAAACCACAACTGTTCTTTTTTGTGCCCAACATGTGGCTCAAAGAGTTCAAGATAATGACAAGTTCTGACATGTGCTAAATGAAGTTTATAGCTGTTATTGCTGTTCAACTATTAATTGGCAGGCTCCCCCATCCTGCCCTGGGGGAATGATCGAGTGGCTGTGTGGTGTTTAGTTGCCAGCTGGGGTCAAACCTCTGCATTTGTTTTTTTTTGATAAATGATCTTATTTTTTTCTTACTGACTGTAAGGTCATGGTGGTCTTAAAACTGATAAAAGCTTCTCAGTTCAACAGAATATTAGCCTGTGTTCCTTTTCAATCTGCCATTTATGTAACCAGTCCCTCAAGGTCAGCAGCCTAGACCTTAAGCCCTATATAGTGATTTCTGAAACACAGAGAAAAACTATAGAAAAATATTTTCTAACTTCTGTAAGAGGAGACACTGCATTTTCAATATATAGCTATAATTTTCTGTATATATGAAATACGTAGAACCATGTAATTTTACAGTCCCTGTCCAATTTGTTGTGGCATTAAAAAAAAAAAAAAGTAAACAAAACCCAAGCAAAACCAAAAACTTAAAAACTTAAACCAGTGCTAAACTAGTTGCAATAATTACAGCTCATACCACATTTGCTGTCAGTTAGAGAAATGTGACAAGAAGAAACCTCATAAAGGGTTAAGTCCAGTCTAGCACATTCAGAAGCAGCCTCTGTTCACACAGGAGAAATCTGGGCTCTCTCATGACATAGGCCGTGAAAGCAACATTTGCAGACTTCACATGTCTATGGGCACACTGATAGCACCGCACACAGGATGAGAACCATAACTACGCTTTCTCGCCCATCAGCTAGCCTACTAATGCTACAGTAATGTAGACAGACCCCGACAATATGCTGGGGTTCACCACACATCTGGCCGTGCTGCAGACCCAAAACCAAGTGCAGGAGCACAGCTCCAGAAAGGCCTGATAAACAGGCTCCGTTGTAAACAGAGAGAGCATCTGGTAACAGCCGGCTTTTCAGTACAGAAGAATTGCAGTACTTTTGCCATTTTTTTTCTACTTGCTTAATTACAGCTCTGTAGAAACAAAATGCAAACACGCTAAGTATTAGTTTCAGACAACCGATGGAGACAGCATTATTATGTATGGATATTTTTTGCTTCATTTTCAGGGCACTTAAATTTCCATTAATTATCAGGTTATAGTGATTATTTGCCCATCTGCAATTTCATACCTAGTATACTGCTGTTATCAACAAAAATATGGTGCAACTATGAAAGTGCAAAATGACATACATTATTCAATAGAAGGCCTCCATGTAACCTATATGAGCTTTTTGCTATTTTTGCTTGTGCCAGCAGTATTACCAGTGGTCCTCGGCACAGCACAGATGTTCCTCTTACATTGTGCATGGTTATTTTTCAAGTAGGTTCTCAAAGCAGATGTTCAAATATTCGGTAACATTCCCACAGAGACTGCAGATTGAATTGCTGCCCTCCATTTGATCCCACTAATGGAAAACCCTACTTCACAGATAACAGTTGACAGATAAAGACATTTGGAACACCTCTTCCTCTCTTCCCTCAATCAACACTTAATTTAAAAAAAAAAAAAAAGAAAAAGAAAAATCACTGGTTTTACAAATAAAGAAAACAAAACCAAATCAACAGTTAGATAGGCTGATGTTAGGAAAAGTTTCCGAAAATGTAATAAATCTGTACTGTGGGGGAGAACTGAACATTATTTCTTTAATGAAATGGCTTGCTGAGAGAAAATAATGATTTGTCAAGATCAGCAGCATACCAGTGCTAGGCAGTAGTCAAAAAAAGCAACACAGACACTAGGAATTACTAGGAAAACAACAGAAAAAAAAAATAATTACATGACAGTAAAAAATATGCTTCTTGTACCCTCTGAATACCTTGAATAGTTTCCTCTCCTAATTCCAAAAAGGACATAAAAGAACTGCAAAAAGTTAAGCAAAGGTAAGTAACACTTTCCACAGAGACAACTAAGTAGCCTTCAACTTGAAAAAAGAGGAGATAGAAGCCTAAAAACTCCTAAATTGCATAGAGGCAGTACAGAGCTGATTATGTAAGTACTGGGAACGATCAACTTTAAGAGTCAGAGGCTTGAAACAAGCAAAAGGCTGTGGTTCTTTTTACAGTGCTACACTGAATTGGGTAACTCCTAGTCAGAAGACACTGTAGATGTGAAAGTATTGTGGGTTCGGAGGAAGAGTGTGTAAGGTGAACTATTAAAGGTTACTAAATAGAGAACCCTATCAATACTAAATACATAAATATCTAAATGATACAAAGGTCAGGAAATCTTGTGAGACAAAATATGGTCAGAGAGCAAGAGAATACCTTGAGGAAGCATCATAGCCCCTTACACTCTTCTTATTCCTCTGCAGGCATCAGTATGTGCCCACTTTAGAGTCAGAATTTCATGCTGCTCAGACTCCTGATCTGAACCAGTACAGCTATTTTCATGTTCTAAAATTTCCAAAAAGACAACGATCAGATTTGACAAAACTTATATTGGACAAGGTTCTCCCGACAACGTGGAGTTAACTAGATAGAATGACAGAACATGACCCAACAAAGTAGAAAAGAGTACACCCTAGTGTCTAGAACAGTCAAGTCAAATCTCTGCTAGTCTGTCATTTGTAGGGCAAGCAGCAAGTTGAACATCAGCTATTCTGTATATTTAAAAATTCATTTTGCCATGGAGAATGACTCTAGAGCTCAGAAGTTTCCTATGACAGCTTCAACTAGCTAGACAGTCCAGTCTGCCTTTTGTTGACCAGAATGGATAAAACTGAACAATTACAACAAGGGACACAGCAAGGCACCTGCCAGCAGTTTGATGGTTAGAGCAGTCACACAGCAACGAAGAGAACAACAATACTCTGACACTTAGACGCTGACTTTACCTGCGTTCTGGTGGGGTGTGAATAATGCAACAGCTAGGCAGATAAGTGGGTATGATGCTGCATCTAAAATGCTATGCTGCACTAAGAGACGTGAATATAAGTAGACGCACAGCACTGCCTGGTTGCTGGATTTATGCGGGTTTGCATTCAAGCAGTCTGGAGACAGAGGAAAAACTGGTATGGAGGTACTCCGAATTTTTTACATTCCAGATGTATTTCCAGAGTATTACGCTGTTTACAGACCTACTTATCTCCTAATGTGAAAAATTTTGACAGGTTTTGGGTTATTTCAGTACAGAACTGAATTTCCTTTTGAAGCCTTGGGGGCTGGTTACTGTTTAAGAGTTTTGCCGTATTGATGTTAGTGTGCTACACCTAGACCTATCGTTACAGACTGTAATACTGACAAGGAGGAGGTCGCCTCTGTTTCCGAGATGTCAAAATACACACAAGTCAACAGCAGATAAAAGAAATAAATCTGCAAATACATGCACATGGCTATCCTCTGTGCAACATTTTTCTTTCTTGATTGCAGACATATGATGCTCATCTAGTACATGCAAACAGATTTGCTACCACTGGCAGCTATGGAAGGCATTCTTTCAAAAAGCCAAACTGATATACAGGCATTTATCTTTTTTTATTTATTTAAACAAACAACATAGTTGTCACGAAAATATTTTGTTACAGAATTCGAACAGATAACTGTATCTGCTAGCTTAACAAATAGGTTTTCACATTTGCTAGCATTATGGGATTGTGTTATATATTACAGCTCATTTTGGAACATCTTTGTTCTAGGATCTTTTGAGGTCTGTGTTACTGTCAGGAGCCAAGAGCTTTGACAGCTGTTGCCAGCTCTATGTGGTTTGTTTAAAACAATAAGGGAGTTGCCTAGCAACATCACATCACACATTTGGTACCCTACAGTATCTCACATTCCTAACTACTCTGCACATCCTCACAACTTAAACTGACACTGTCAAGTGAATAACCTTACATGAAAAGTGGACTTACTTCTCTGTCCCCCATAATTAGATATATGAGGTGAGAGAAGGAAATTTTACCTTACTATTAAAAAAAATGACTTGAACTTTGTTTGCAGCAATGTTCGATTTTTATCCACAAACAGCAATATCTGTTACCACCTGTGGCCAAGCTGAAGTTTGGCTTAAAAACAACTCAGTGGGAGAAAAAAACCCACAACTTCCTTAAAGAATTTTTCCTTACTAATATATATCTTACAAAATTAAAATACTTTTTCTCTGTGTACAAGTCCTACCACACACATGAAATCTACCTCCAAACTCTTTATAAAATAGAATAGAAAATACAGATCTACTGTCAAAAATCCATCATCTATTATTCCTGTTAGGAGGCATTTCTAATCAAGTCCATAAGAAAGACTTGTAGGACCTTAAGAACTCATCCGAAGTCACTGATGCTTTAGGGTCCCTTGCTTATGTGATCAGCAGCCCTAGTTTGGGAAAACATCTCAACTTGATCTAAAATACCCCATATATGAAAAAATTCTGCGATAGCCATAAAGAAATAAAGATTTCTGATACTTCAGTATTGCTTTACCTTCGAGAACTATATGACACATAAAACAACAGCAATCTTTGCTATTTCAAAAGTTTCTGAACAACTTGGATTTAGATCTATGGGGAAAAAAAAGACTTACTTTTTAAAAATGAAATTTTAAAATTAGGTTTGTAAACATTTTTGGCATTGATCAAATAACTGTAACTCTAGAGCATGCTGCTTTTAAATGCCTCATTGAAAATTCCATAGTAAAACAATATGGCCATCTTTACTGTGCAGCTGGTCTCTAGACTGACCTTCTTTATGCTAGTCATTACATACAGTGGCACTCCTCTGGTTCCACTTGTTCACCGTTCTTGCCTCTTCTTTCTCATTCATTCCACTTCTTTTCTCCTTTTATAAATTTATCCAGTTTTCCCCTTTACCTTATACTTTCTTGTACTTCCAACAATAAAAACTGAGGGGCACATGTGCATTAGAAGTTTACTAAAAGATCAACACTTGTCTAACTCTGGTTTTATTGAGAAGCCTTATTATTGAAAGCCTAGTGGTTGCAACTGTAGCAAAGCTGAGGCTAGTACAGGTTTGGAAATCTCTTTCTCAAAATAAGCAGTACATCCTTTCCTGAAGACTGTCTGCAACTATCAGTTGCAGTATCTCATTAAGTCATAACACATCACTGTAATCCAGATTCCTTTACTTCTAAGTGTGTTACCTGACATATTTAAGGGATTTCTTCAAAACAGGAACTTCACTGAAACTAATTTCCATGGTTAGTTTTCATTCCAATTAACAGGAAATGTTTCTTTAAAAATCCCCTGTTATCACAAGGAAATTCCCAAAGAGTTCTAAGAGAAGGTCTATGAGGAGAATCCAGAGCAGCAACATTAAAGGGGAAAGGTACTAAGAAAAAAAAAAAAGGAAGAATAAAGAATAAGAAAGTCATTAGAAGAGGTGAGGAAGACAGCTCTGCCCAACAGAGAGATGAAACAAGATATTGTAGATGAAAGAAAAAAAAAACTACAATTAGGAAAATCACCATCAACATCACCTCTAGCTTTTTTCTTAGCACATAGGGGTTTTTTTTTCTCTTATTTTCTTTTTTAATGCTGCAAAACACAAGACATGGAAAAAATATAAAGGATAGCCTTCAAAGATAATAAACATACTGCCAGGTGTGTTAAAGTATTTTCTTCTCTTTTTTCCATCCACTATCACATGGTGAAAATCCTTAATGCATTAATCGTAAAAGTTTCATTTGCATCCAACAGAGAATTCAAACAGACATATGAGCAATGTAAAATCATGTAAATGTATATGCAAATTGTTGCAGCCCTCAGGCATCTGGAGAGTTGCCAGTACAATATTCAATCTGTTACTGTTCAAAACTTATAAAGACCCCCTGAAAGAGAACAGAGCAATTGTAAAGTATACACAGAAACAAACACACAGTTACACCTTTGTGAAGTTGGGGGTCATTATCCTTGTATTTCAGCGTATAATGCCATTTTAGGAAATATCTGGTTCCAGAAGTTTGTAGTCTTCAGCTATGATTTGGGACCAATGGAATCAAAGGGTATAGCGATACAAGCACATTGTTTACCAACCAGCTAAGGTATGGATTTAAAACATTATGTCTGTTTCTTGGCATGCATAAGAAATACCCTGCTTTCACTATGAGGTACATTGTGCCACTTTCACGGCTTTTTCATGAATTATTATTTTTTCCTACATTTCAAATCACCTAGCTAACAACTTTTCTTATAATATTTCAGTTACCTTGGATCACAACTTTTGTTTTTATTTTCCTATACTTTGCATGCAACATCAGGTACTGATTTTGCAATCTTACAATATTAGCCAAATTGTAGAGAGAGTAAAAGAAAGTAAGAGACTTGCTGTCACTCCTACATAACAATGTCCCTTTCACTTGTTCAAATGATTTAATACAAATACCTGAGCTGGTAATGGGGATTTTTTATTTGTTTCCTTGTGTCTCTTTAATAATAAATGACATGAGAAATTAATATGGCATTTCCTTGAATAGCTGGCAAATAATGAGCCAAGTCTGCTGAGAAAAAGGACTGAGAAAGTGGATGGCAGAACTGCTTGCCTTCTTAAAGGTTTTTTCCAGAGCTCTGGAAAGCAAAAATTGATGCTACTAAGAAGTAGTAGTCAGAGTTCCATTGAATACCTCCCAGTTATGTTCCTCACCCTTGCCACAAAACCAGCAAGCCCAGATCTTCCCTCAGATCTACATTTTGGATCTGCCTCTTTCCTCTTCACCTCTGTGTTCTGTCAGGACTAGCCAGGGCCTGATCTCTTGTCCTTAGGGCAACAATGCTCAACTTTATTGCAGCCTTAAGCAGGCTGCTGAGGCCTGTATAATTACGAGGTCAGTCGCTCTACAAATAACATCAGTATGAGGAAAATGTCAAGATTCAAACTCTCATCACATGGCATACATGAAGAATAAATTATGTAGAAAGATAGATTATTCTGGGTTCAAATATGATTCTGTTCAGGTTCTCAGCATCCATTTGCATTTTCCCCAATACAATCTGCAGCAGTGGGTTTCTCTACATGTATGAAAACTAACAACTTTAAATACTAAAGATACCAGAGCATTCCTATTGGAGGGAGTCAAAAATACCAGCCAAACCCTAGCTCCAAACACCAACACTTGCTCTGCATTTTAGTCCATCCCACAGTGACTATATCACAAGGAGTGCTGATGATCAAATTAGGAATTTTCCTTATGTTCTCCAAAACAAGGGGGGAGGGAGGGGAGAGTGTTTCCTTTCACTTGTAACAGCAGACCAAATGCTTGTGAAGCTTACAATACTTTTTGCTTGAAAAGAGAGAGAAATACTTGCAAATAAAAAATGGAGAAAGAAATAAAACACCAATTTGTCTAGCACATCAAATTTCATTCAATTTCTTCCTCTCCCTAATTCTTTTTTTTTTCATGAGGCGTTATTGGAAGCTATCAAAGTGAAGTAGCCTTCAAAATAAAAAAGATTCTCAAAAAATGTTGTTGACCTGTTTTTTTCCCAACATCTGCAAAGAGTATCCAAGCTCCTTAAATGTAACCATGGCACTATCGTATTGCTGCTCTGAAAACCATTGCCACACCTCCCTTTCTTGCACTCGCACTGCATGACACTGATTCTCTGGATCAGAGCTAGCTGCGATCCAGAAACAACTGCTATAGCAACAGCCTATGGAAGAGAGCTCCGTTTAAAGTTCAAAGGTCTTACCTGAATTAAGCAGCAGAGGCTTGTTCCGATGTACCATTTGAGTCAATTGCTAAATAAACAATGAAAATAGATTTCTCTTTTTTTTTTTTTTTCCCAGGTAGGCCAGCAGTTATAGGATACATTTGTTGGTGTATATATAGGACAAGTATTTGGTTTGCATCTGGACTCAGACTCACAATCTACTTAATGGCCAGAAGAATTTGAGTCTAGGTATTTACTTCCAAGCAATCTCACTTTTACAGGCACTTATTAGTTACAGCAATGCAGCATAACAAAGTAGAATTAATACAAGATAGTAGTATACACCTACAAAAATAAGAGTAGGTAGAGCATGTCAAGTGTATCATTCACAATAATTTTGTCTCTAAATGGACACATTCTGTACTACTACACATACTATACCCTTTCTCCTCACCTTACTGGTGAAAAATAATGTTATGAATAGGAATGTCTAATTATAACCTCATGATTGAGCTGTAATTAATGGGTAAATCAAGGACATCTACTTATTTTACTACTAGAAAACTGAGTTAGTTTCAAGAGGAAATACAGATACTTACTTTTGAATTAAATACTAAAGAAAAGAAAAGGAAACCCCAAACACTTAAAAATACTCATTTTCAGAATTAATTTTAAATACAAGGAGACACAGTTGATCCTGCTACGTAATTTTCAGGGTCTGAGGGCAGAAATATCATCTGGAAAATAATGGCAAAAATCTGGTTTATGTTCACATGATAAAGAAGCATTTGAGACTGAGGGATTATATCACACTATATCAAATTAGGTCAATAAAATGAATCCAGATGGCAGAAGATGAGAAAATGATTGAAGCTTCTGAAGCGCAACGTCATATAAAAGTGTCATGGAAACTCAGCAACTACATAAATATCATTGAGGATGGCAACATTTGCTGCTTCAGATGACATAGAAAAAAAATTAATATTAGCATATTTAGCTATGTATCAAAGTTAATTGCGTGCCATCTGGAGAACAGAATGATGTGAGAAAAGGAACAAAGGAAAGAGTTAAAACCAGTGAAGAATTCAAGACCGATTCCAAAAGAAGCTTCACTAATGATGACAAGAGGTAGTCAGAAGTAGTAGTAGAAGTAACACTGACAAATGGGTTGATGTCACACACAGGACAATTCAAGGATAAATCATAAAATTAGACAGCTGCGGAGTAAGAAAATACCAGCAGTTTTTCCTAGTCAATGCATTCTGCAGAGCATAACTGTATGGCTATGCTTTATTCAGCCGCCTCTTAAACTTCAGCAAGGATAAATTCCATCACCTTTTGTGACTAGGCTGTTATCCCACCTCTTGTCAGTTTTTCTTAAATATTTTTCTTCTTTAGTTTTACAAATTATGTGAGATTCTGAATAAAGGATTGCAGGTAAATAACTCTAAAAATGTGCATAACTAAATGGTCCTTTGGCATCCTCCCTTCCCCACCCAAAAAAACTGCATGTGATTCTGTAAACTACCCATTAGTGGCTGCTTAGCTGTGGAAGTGCCTGGACTTTTTAGATCTTAAATTTTTCACTTCAAAGCTTCCTGGAGCCTATAATTTTGCTTCTGACCACATCTCAACCTGCCACAACCTTGGTAGGGTTGAATAGCTCCAAGACTAGCTTCTATACAAATCCATTCAATTTGTATTTATTTTAATTAAAACACCATTGCTCATTTATCAAGCTGAACCTGTCCCATTACACTGGAAAGAAATTAACATAGCTGAGCTCAAGAGAGATTCTGCATTCTGGTGAACATTTATCTATGCAGTACCTCTTGCTCTAAAGGTTCAGTTCATTTCATATGTTGGTTGATTTTTGTAAAGTATGTGAGACAGAAAAAAAGGCAGAGATCACAATTTTAGCCAGAAAAAGGGAATTAAGCCAAATCTGCCATTAATAATTAGATTTTATTTTTTTTCCAACTGGGATGGCTGCAGAATTACCACATTTATTTTTTCAAAAACAAAGTAATAAATTCTGTTCAGCTTTCTGAAAGCAGCTTTGTGATAACTAGCCTGACTTGAGGGAGAGGTTTTCCTTCACCTCTGAATAAGGATTTAACCTGGAATTTTTTTCTCTTGTGTTTCCTTTCGGTTAGTTCTAGATGTGGGAATGCAAACTTTCAATTGCTCGGTGTGTTGGCTACTTTGGATCCCACTGTTTCACTTAGTCTTTCATAGCCTGCATAGGAACCTCTTTTTTCCCACTCATTATTCCTAATACCCATACACACTTCCAAGGCTTAAGCTTCTGGTCTTAACTTCTCAGTGTCAGAACAGTGGCTTATCATGTTTGATCAAGATAAATGATTGCCACTACAGATGCACATACGCTTTATATAAAGAATCCTGGGAAGCCCTCAATAGCACTGTTCAATCAGGCTACATGTAATAACCCATTTTTTTTTGCACATGGGCTATGGCATCTATTATTCTTTGTTAGTTCACTTATAATCCAAACTTATGACTGTGGAGAAGTAAAATTTAAGGACAGAGAATAGGCTTGCACTGTTTCTACAATCACTGAAAAGCTTGGGAGAATTGCATTTACTGGAATGAGAACTAATCTTTCCCTCTAGAGCAGACTGGCGTGAATGAAACCCATTAGGCAGCTGGCAAGAAGCAAACTGTAGAGGTTAATATTCCATGCCCCAGTGCTGGCACCTAATCAAGCTGAAAGTTTCAACGATTTATGCTTGGCAAATGTACGTTTCTTGTTTTGAAACTCCCTTTGAAATATTGGACATTTCAGATGAAGGCCAAAAATATTTCTTAGGATGGAAAGTGTGAAACAAGCAGAAACATAAACAGGTTAGCGAACAAGAAAATAGGATGCAAAGTGTCATCAACTCTGGTTACTTCTGCAGTGAAATAAGTATGGTCTGAGAACAGCCATATTATAGGTGGGAGTAACAGGGGAGGTATCCTGAAAGATTTCATTCTGTTGTAATATGACACAGTAAACTGAGAGGAAGTAGCTGCTCCTTTCCTTCAAGTTTTAGGTTCTTTTGAAGAACACAGCCAAGCTCCTTCACTAATACAGAATTCAGAGATTATCTTCAATATAATTCAAGAGACTGTCAGCAGCAGCATTTGAGAAGAGAATGTTGGATGGTGTAGTTAAGAAGCGCTCAGGTAGGAGACTAGAAGCTTAACACGGATGATGCCTATTTGAATAGGTGCCCTATTGGGATAGATCTGCAGTCGATCTCAAGTAATTCAGGCACTCCTGAATGAGTGAACAGTGCTGCATTCAGCACTATTCAGAAAAGACAGATTACAGCGTAACTGTTTGAAATGTACGTATACCAAATGGATGCCTAAGAGCTCGAAGACATATGCAGCTTCTTTGTGTGTATCTAGGTGATCCTAGTGGAGGCCTTCCATTCTGTTTCATCTTTGATCAATTCCAGGGCTTATCTAACAGCTTCTATTGCCTGTGCTGTTCTGACATGGTATGCTCTGGCATGGATTCTAAACTCCTCAGTGTAACAGGGTCTGTGGGTATCCACAGCAGGAACAACATACTGCTCTTTGCTTTTGCAGGGACTGGTTATAAAGACGATTTTGTTTGCTGGTGCTATTTAAAAGTACCAGGATTAATTGCTTTGCTGATATACACAGTTCATTGAAGCTCATCCTCTATTGATTAATTTCTCTATACAATATCTGGAAAGTTTTGCATAATGTGAGATAGCAGACCTAGTTTTCAGACACACAGATCCACTCCTGATCACTGCCGTCTGCATTTGAGTAGGCACCAAGGCTGCTACCATTTGACAGCAATCTTGGGATCAGCAGTAGCACTAATGAATTCCTCAAAACAGATACAGAAGGTAAAATGTTTTGGTTTACACATGTAAAACTAAGTCAATATACACTGATAAATTCTCCCTTTATCTTCACATATTTTCTCAACACAATGCTGATGGCATATTTGGATTAATATATTCACCTTCAAGTGCTACTCAGTGTAACACCAACAGCAACATCATAGGAAAGGAACATTCACAGATGTTAAGTTTCCTGAAGTTGGTGGCAAAATTGCTGTCGACTTCAGCAGGGGCACAGTTCAGCCAACACTTGGTCTTTATTGGCCGGGGGGAAGTATCTCAGATCCAAAAAGTCACACAGGCACTGCAGCAGACTCCAGAGCCCTGTGTTAGTTACTTAGCCTTTTTGTACAGCATATAAGGCATGTTTCGAACACTGGGCAAGGAGTCAGCTACAGGGGCTACGTTAAGCACAGAGCTGCCTTCAGCTAGTTAGTAGGAACCAACGAAAACCAGGGAACAACTCAAACTCCACTTTTTTCCAAGGCTCTTTTTCCTGAGGGCACTGTAAGCTGTAGGATGAAAACACTGTCACCATTTCTCACTGGAACAAAACACTGCACAATCTTTTCTAAACTTCGAAAGAGAGAGCATGACTCTAATCTAGTGTGTATCTCTTTCTGTGAAAGTGGGAGTATTCCTGTAAATTCCTAATTTTCTCAGCATCTCTCTCAGCAGACAAATCAATTGACATCAACATCAGTTGATTCCTTTTAGACCATATACCTGTACTGTTTTACCTTAAAAAATAATTAAACTTTCACTTTTTTTAGCATGAATTTTTCACGCCATGATTTGCATTTTGGATCAAACACAGTAAGGACTTGAATATGGAAATCTTCAAACAAAAAACAGGCTACTAGCTACCTTTCTCACAACCTCTTTTCAAAATAAAAACCCATCTAGCTAGCACATTTTAACAAAAGGGCACATTTTACCAAAGCCATATTTCCCTGAAAACATGAATCTGAGACTCTGACAGATATATCCCAATTATTAAAAACAATTTTTTTCTTCTTCTTTACAAAGGCAGCAAATAAGCTGATGATCTATTTTCTATGAACGATTACTTCTTTCAGTCATTCTGTGAAGAAAAAGTTAAGATAACCTTCACCTATTTTTTTTCTATAATACACAGAAGAGACAAATACCCATTGTGGCCCCATCTTCCTGTCCCTGACTGACACTGAATTCATAACAGTCTAAACTGCTTCAGTGCAGATTTAGATTTAGTCTACCATTGGCTCGCTAGAAACATACAATAGCTATAAACTTAAAATAGCTCCCCTTTGGGACTGACTTATTTTCATACTTCACAAGAAACAACATTTACTTCTCAAAGTCAAATTAATATAAAGAGTTGTATCATTTAGATGATCTTCAGAGATCCAATCTCAATGACATAATAATACCATATATATTATAATTATATAATAATTGCATAAATTTTGATTCTCAAAGTATATTTCTCCAGTAGACAGTTTCACAACTGTGCAGTACTGGTATTTACTCTAGAACAGCAGAAACATTTTTTATTTAGGAGTTTATATAAACATACAAGATTAATATTTGTGACTTTGCTTGACAAACAAGTGAGATGACAAAGACAAAAGAAAGCAAAAAGTGAAATAAGAAAAAGAAAAGGAAAACCAGTGACTGAACAATAGAATCAGTTATTTCAAAAACAGATCACAAACCTCTGAATTTCAAACAAAAAATACGATTTAAAATTATGCTTGCAGTACACAAATTTTGTATGCTGTTGTTATTTAAAATGGTTCTCGTAGACAGATAGTATCATCTCACTTGCCACAGAGACAGCTGATATATTTCATCTTATGGACTGAAAATTCCAATCAATCAAATCAAGCCTTTTTAATTTAAAAATACATTCGGCATATATTATATTTGACCTTATATATATATGTATTGGTCCCTCATGAACAGAAACGGATTAAATAATTATCAATTTTCTATTTTAAAACAGTAAGACAGAGAAAAATAAATTTTCTAAATTTGAATTTCTGATTTATGAAATCTGAATTTCTAACTTCTTAAATTTTCTAAAGAAAATTGAAAAGAAATTAGTTTCTTAATTTTTTCAAAATTATTAAGATGAAGCTGATAGAATCAAGATCTCCCTACCCTTCTAAAAGAGATAAGCTATGAAATGCCATTCACCATTGGGAAATATTTCATCTTCATGCATAAACATCCAGGGGACATGGAGTCTGGTCATCTGCCACAATAAATGCGTTCAAACATTTTATAATGACAGAGGATAAATCAGAAAGTTTTTATTTTATAGGGTCATTAAGAGTACAAGTTCAATACACCAATCAAAACTCACAAAGAATTAAGACTTAATTGCAAAAGCAAGCAATGCCACCTTTTATTATGCAGTATACTCCTGTATTGCTTTTTGAATGATATCATGCCAACATTTCACTCATAGTTCTACTGCCAAGTTTTAATTAGCTACTGTTCTGAGCAAAGCTGGCAAAGAGAATCCTAAACTTAATTTACCACTTTAAATAAGTGAGTGAATTCAATATATTGGCCAACTCATTAGCAAAACTTCAGTTCTATACCTGACATACACTGCATGTGCAATTAAATTTAGCATGAAATAAACAATGTATCATGGTGTGCCAGATTTAAAGTTTTAAATTCCATTCTTTAACACTAGGTATTAACAAAGTGCAAATAAACACTCTAAACAAAATCATAATTTTAATGAACAGCATCGAGATCTCTCTAAAAGTCCATTAGCAATTAGTTTGTAATTGCATGTCTCCATGTCATCTTAATTAGTAGCAAATAATCATTTTTGGTTCAGCCTGTTAGTCTCTCAGCATGATTAGTTTTGGTTTATACTACTCAGTATTACCTCCTTCAGACTGGTTATAATTTAGTTCATTAATTACAGTACCTTGCCCCAGCCAGTAGCAATCTCAAGAGCACTAATCATCATACTATAGTTGTGTTGCATTAAAGTACACATTGAAGGTGTGCTGTGATTTTTCTGACATTTTGTTGAATATCTAAATCATATTACATATTACAAGTCTAACTAAACATTTCCCAATAAATAAATAACGGAAGAATAATAACTATTAAGTGCTACTAAAGATGAATGGTGTAATTATCACTAAACTTCTACTTGCTTTTGGTTTGTTCACATACTATGTACAGTAGAATGGTCAGGTTGCCTCTTGAAGAATGCAGCTATAGGAAACTGTGGATAAGTAAAGAATTGTCTAAAGAATTAAAAGTTTCTGGAGAGAATTTAGTTAAGTGGATGTGGATTAAAACTTTACTGCTTCTAGCATCTAAAGTTTAAGCTAAGGTGATATTGGATTAATATAGACAAGGATTTTGGCAACCACATTTTTTATTTTAATGAATCAACCTGGCAGATTACCACTACTTTCTTAGAAGAGAGCACCGCTCCCACATATTTGCGTACTTTAATTTACTTCTGCCCCATTCACTGCAGCCTGTAGAACAGTTCTCCTCACATAAAATACTGAGGAGTTGTACCAGAAGTAGGTCTCATGAGCAGAGGAACCAGTCTGGCTACTTTAGGTTCTCCCCTTGAAAATATCACTTGAACAGCAAAAGATAATGCAGGTGGGAACAAGTTACAGGGCTTCTCCATGCAGAAAATGCTACAGGGAGAGTGTTGAAAGATGCACTCACAAGGGAAGTGTCAAGAATCATGATTCCCACAGGCCTGAGAAAGGCTAGCAGAGTCAGCTAGCAGAAGCAAATCTGTATTTTGATGATGCTGACATAGACGAGTACTTTGCTATTTCAGTCCTCCTTTGTCTTCCTTCTAAAACCCAGATCAAAAAAGGAATAGAAAATTTCTAGAGAAATTTCTATAGAAATTCAATCTAAATTCTCTCAAAATAAAGTAATAAATTTTTGATGGAGTGGAGCTAGCATTTAACCTTAGGAACTGAAAAATGTAGTGTTTACTTTCCCCTGCATTCCTCCTCTCTGCAGGAGCAAAATAATGTCCAAGGAGAACACCCTTGATGTCTGTTACTACTGCTCACCACAGTCCTAGTAGTTAGGTGTGATCTAGCCCACTGTAAACAATATTACAAGATTAGATCTTATTAAAAACAGCATTTAAACTCTATGCGCTTTACTGATAAGGTTTCTACTGGAAAACTGCATGTAGTACATCTCATCTAAGCAGATAAATTAGAAAGGATGTAGAACAAAGCACTGCAGAACTACCTGTGGAAAACAGAACCTGGAGCAGGGTCACCATTTTGATGTACAGGAAGGAATGCAATCACATACACTCCAATGATGACCTAAATATATGCGTAACTGATGTTACGTAGGAATGAGAGTTCAGTTAGAACAAAACATTCTTATAAACAGACTCACTGGTAACACTGAAAAGTTTAGTAAAACAGTAGCAAACCACCTTAGTATCACCCGAAGAATTACTGTTAGCAACAAAAACCTGTGGAAACTATCTTCATGAATGTCACTGAAGAGTAATCTTGGCATTCATCGAAAAAGAGAAAGGATATGAAATCTGTCCTGCTGGTAGAAAGGAGGAAAATTATTTGCTGGATGTTCTTTACAATTCCCAATTACATGGTACTCCAAACTCTATTGCTATGTAATGAACAGAGTCCACATCTGAAACTCTCACCTCCTGCAAACAGCAGTAACACCGATTTAGCTCTAAGTGCACTATTCATCACAGCCCTTTACAAAGACACCTGAGTAACATGATCCTCTTGTTATAAATATGGAAACTAATGCATAAATGAGGTGACTTACCCAAGGTCACCCAGGACTTTGATGGTAAAGATGGAGACAGAGATACAGATAGCACTCATTTCTTCAGTTCTCCTCAGCCAACAGGAATATCAGATTCTGTTTTAGATTAGGTTTAGTTATGACAAACTGGTTTTGGATGGGGTAGAGCTACTTTTCTTCATAATAGCTGGTATGGGGCTATGGTCTGCATTTGTGCTGAAAACAGTGCTGACAACGCAGAGATATTTTTGTTATTGCTGAGCAGCACTGACACAAGACTCAAGGCCTTTTAAGCTTCTCACCCCACCAGCACGGAGGGTGGGGGTGCACAAGGAGTTGGGAGGGGACACAGCCGGGACAGCTGGCCCCAACTGACCAAAGGGATATCCCACACCGTATCGTGTCATGCTCAGCATATAAAGCTGGGGGAAGAAGAAGGAAGAGGGGGCACATTTGGGGTGATGACATTTGTCTTCCCAAGTAACCATTACGCGTGAGGGAGCCCTGCTGCCCTGGGGATGGCTGAACCCCTGCCTGCCGTGGGCAGTGGGGAATGAACTGCTTGTTTTGCTTTGCTTGTGTGTGCAGCTTTTGCTTCACTTATTAAACTGGTTTTATCTCAACCCACAATTTTTCCCACTTCACCCTTCTGCTTCCCCGCCCATCCTGATGAGGGGAGTGAGCAAGCGGCTGCATGCTGCTTGACTGCCAGCTGAGATTAAACTACAACAGTCCTTTTTGGCACCCAATGTGGGGCTCAAAGGGTTTGAGACAGATAGGTTTGACTGAATACGCTATATCGAATTTATAGCTGTTACCACTGTTTAGCTATTGGCAGCCTCCTGTGCTTGCCATGGGGCTGGCTTGCCTTTCCATATAGTAGAGTTTAGTGCTCGTTAGTTGCTGCTTTTTGTTCTCGCTGCTCGCTGTACGGCCGCCCTGCTTATCTTCTGCCTGCGCTGTGCCTGGGAACACTTCGATAACAGCAATGGGGATGTGCCTGGGCTGGCCGATGGCCAGGGCATCGCTGCTGTGTCTGTGCTGCTGGACTGGACAGACTGGGACTCAAGTGTGAATTCAGGTCGAAGGGACTGCGACCTGTGGATGAGCCTACACGGGAGCGGAACATGCCGACACATCTGTGGCCATGAATAAGTCCACACCAGCACATGTACATCTTGAAGCCTCTGTAGCCGTGGTTATGCTTGTGCCACAGCAGGCATACCTCTGAAGGGATTGTAGCCCAAGAATAAGTCTATGTTGCAGCAGGTACACCTTGAAGCATCAGTGGCTGTGCATGAAGTCATGCCAGAGCACCTCAAAGTGTGTGGCCGTGGATAAGCCCACAACAGAGCAGGTACACCGCTGGAGGAACCGCAGCCATGGTAAGGCCATGTTGGAACAGGTTTACTTCTGAAGGGACTGTGGCTGTGGGTAAGGCCACACTGGAGCAAGTACATCTCTGAAGACACTGTGGTCCCCAGAGAAGTCCACACTGGAACAGGTGCATCTCAAACTGCAGCTGTGGATAGGTCTATGACGCAGCAGGTATAGAGACTGGAGAGACTGTGGTCATAGATAAGGCTCCCCATCCCACTGTAGGAACTCATAATCTCCAGCAATGTCTCTCTGATACCATCTTATGAGGCTTGAGATGTCCAGCAAGACAAAGCACGATATCCGCGGCACCCCAGAGCTCCCTGCTGGTTCTGTCTTGTTACAAGACTTGGACTGGAATGCAGCTGCTGTAGCAAAAGTCCTCTTTCCCACAGGGCAGTCCCTGCTCCTTACAGTACTGGCTTCCATGGCTGCCTGTGATGTGCTGAAAGCACCCCGTTCCCCATTTTTCTCCTGCTTCTGAGGTCTGGGCTGAGCCAGGCGCAATTACCTTTCTCTAGAGTACAGAAAGAGCAAAGTGCCAGGCCTCACTATGCTTCTCCAGCTGAAGGGTCTAGTTAAGGTAATAACCACTGAGAACCTTCTCTATGAGCTAAAAATTGCATTTGTCCCCCACGCAGACAGTTAAGCTTCTAAAGTATTTAGGGATTTCTAGAGCTGAAAAGCACTAAAAGTGTCAAGTCTTATAGTCCTCACCCAGCCATAACTGCCATTAGTGATAGCTTTGAGAAGAGCTTTTCCTAAATAAAATGAACTTTTTTTTTAATAAATGTGTGTCATTTTCATTTATTTTCTATTCAATAGGAACTTGCAAAAAATTCCCAATAACTAAAAAAAAAAAGAGAGAAATCTGTTCTGAGTCTAAGAAAAATTAGTGGCATTGCAAGGTAAAAAACTGTTTACTTGCCTATTGTACTCCCAACATATGTATTTATGTAGGAATGTAATACTACCATAGATTTAAAAGCAAACAATAAAGACAACATATTTCATCATCAGCTGAATCTTCATAGATCTCAGTACATGAAAAAATAAGGTCATGTAGATAACGATTCTATAATTTAATATCTTCTTAGAATATTTGTTTCTACACTGAATAGGATCGTGTATTTTCACTAACAAAACTACCTGTAGCTGTTGCCTTACTGAGAAATTTTATGCAATTCTCACACTGGATCACACAACAGTGATTAAATCAAAGCCCTTTTTTATACTACCTTCTCCACAAAGTTAAACGTGCTCACCCTCCATCAAAATAATCCTCAATCCAGGGTTTAACATAGAAAGATTTTAGTTATTCAAATACTAGACCCAAAATAAGTAGGAATTTATAACTATCACACTGAAACCTTGAACAGTCAGTGAGTGGGACATGACCCAGCTAACAGCTAAACCAAAACCTCAGTAGAACATCCAGGGCCCCACTATTTCCTTTGCTACAAAATCATGAATGAAGATTAATGCTGAAGCAAACGGACTGATGGGGAAAGACAGAATGAGATCCTGATCCACAGTAACTGAACAGGAAACATTTTGGCAGGAGTTTCCCTTCAAAGGGCCTCAGCTCAATACCTTCATCTAGTTTCTACTGAAAAAGCAATTGTACATCGAAGGCTACAAACAGAGTAAACATAGTTTTAAGGTATCGGAAATGTTTTGACATGGGTTCTAAACAAAACAGGTACAACAAAACCTACTTGGTTTAATATTTCATTACAAACTGGGAACCCAGCCTGCATTCACTGAAAGGTTCACATACTTTTTGTATGAACTTGGGCCAAGCTTCTTTACGGTTTCAGATCAAAACCAGTCAGAATTTGTGGGTTTTGCATGGTTTCAGTGTGAAATTGGGTGAAACCAGTATTTTTGTTGGAGTTCTGGGATCCAGCTGAATCCAAACACAAAGCAAAATTCAAAGTACAATAAGTGGTTTGTTGGTTTTTTTTTCTTAAATAACATATAAAATCACCAAGCTTTGCACAGCTATGAATGGCATCTCTTTTTCAGATCATTCAATGTTAATCAAATATCAAGGAGAGGGTTTAGCAGTCTTGTGGTCTTTGAAAAACCTGTATTCCTTAAGCTCTGAAACAGTTGAGTTGAAAATGGTGCAAGCACATTTTGTGGACAACATTAGGTAAGTTTTAGTCAAACTTACATACGCTTTGCTTAAATTTCTTGGGAAAGGACTTCAGCAGAATTATACAAGGATGTTTTTACATATAACTGCAAATATTTGACACCCCTTCATCCCATCCTGATCAAAATAAAAGTTTTTAAAGTTAGCTAACTTAATGTAATATGCCTTATAATATGCCTCTTCTCTCAGATAACTAGTGGTAGGACCAGAGGGACTCACCACAAGTTGCACCAGGGGAGGTTCAGGTTGGAGATTAGGAGAAATTTCTTCTCGGAAGGAGTGGTCAGGCATTGGAGCAGGTTGCCCAGGGAGGTGGTGGAGTTACCATCCCTGGGGGTGTTTAAAGAAAGGTTGGATGTGGTACTTAGGGACATGGTTTAGTGGTTAATAGGTGGTAGGGGGACGATTGGAGTAGATGATCCTGGAGGTCTCTTCCAACCTTAATGATTCTATGATTCTATAACTACTTCTTACAGGCAAGACACAAATACAAGGGAACAGTAAGACTAGAATGTGATCAAGAAGTAGTGAAAACCTTTGATTCTCTAGTACTTAGTACCTTGCAGAGATACTTATACCTATATTAAGGAAGGATGTAAAATGGCAGTCCAATTTTAATAAACCAAAAGACTTTTTGGTCTTTTATAATTTTACCTGCATAGAAGAATGATGCAAGATTCAGGACAGGAAAGACTCGTTTTCATGTTTACAATGTCATATGTTTCAAATTCTGGTATGCTACAAAGAAGTATTCTAAAACCATTTCATGGATACATTCATGGATATCATTTCATGGATACAGGATACTAGAGGAATATTGGTTTATAAAATTAAAAATGTAACTGTTTTGATCCAACTGATTAGGAAAAAAAAATCAAAAACAGCATTACTACTGAGACTGTGGAAAAACAACAGCTCTCAGACTGAGTTTACATACAAAATCTGAATATGTACCAATGAGTGATACATGACTCCTCTGTCACAGTAAAAAAAATTGTGGTACAATGGGAACAGGGTCATATGATTTAGGATGATTACTACATTCAGGTTTTAGCTCTAATAAATATCTTCTGGATTAACTGAGGTTAAATTTAGGCTGTTAATGCATCATACAACCAAACTCTTAACCCACTTCAAAAATTAAAAGCATTTATTGTCCCACATTTGTCAATCTGCACTAAGAAGTCAACTCGTCAACTATGATTTGGTTGCTATCACAGTTCACACCTGTACCTACGGGGTAAGTACCAGATAAGAAGAGAACAGGTTGAAGCATATCTAGATAAATTAGATGTTTTCAGAGGGACTGGGCATGATAAAGTAATCTATCAAACTGCCAGTGAAATCTCAGAGCTGCTAACAGTTCTTTTTGAAAAAACATGGCAAACAGGAAAGGTACTTTTACAAAATGAGAAAAGAAGGACACAGAAATGTAGACCAATTGGTTTAAGTTCAATACTCAGAAAAATCCTGGGATAATTTGAACAAACTATTGATAAACCATAAATGAGTGAAAGGTAATAGAACAGAACTGTCAATAATAAATAGATCTTACCCTTCTACTCTAATTTTCTTCTAAAATTAGGCAGCATGGATAGAGAAGAAGCCCAACATGCTAAATTTTACCCTTCTTTAATGTTTATTTTGACAGTATTTCTCACTGCATTCCCATAAGCAAGTTATAGAAAAATTATTTAAATTAAACTTCTTACAGATTCTGCAGAGCTATCTGAAAAACTAAATTCAGAGCATGGTTATTGTGGACTTTTTCCCAAATGGAATGATGCATACACCTGCAGGTATTTTCTACATACTGAAGGAAAAAAAAAAATAATTACAGTGACACTGATAGGACCTAAAAGTGAAAGACAAAATTAGAATTGAAAATAATAGTGATAAATCAGAAAAATTGAAACTCACTAAGGCAAGTGAAAATCACATTAGGCAGAAATAAGCTGTATAAAGGATGGGGCTCTCTGGGTGGTACTTCCATAAGAAATGGAACAGGCTTATAATTTGTCAGAAAACTTGAACATAACTTAAGTATATTATGGCATTGGGAATAAGCATAAACATAATACCCGTATCCAAGAATACTACTATAGCTTGCTAGACTTGTGAGGGAATCAATCCTTCTTACTCTACCTAGAACAAGCAAAAATTCAGTTGGAGCACTGTGTCCAGCTTCAGGTGGAAAATTAGTGCCTAACTGGAAATACTTATCAGTAAAGATTAATAGGTTGGAACAGTTTGAATGGATTCTCTGTGGAGATTGAAGGATCTCTGCCACTGAAGGTCTCTGCATACAAGACAAACTATTTCCCCTTAAGAATTGAAGAAGATTTCCCCCTTAACAGGGGGATGGGTTAGGTAAGAACTTCAGTCTGCCATTTAGAGTTAAGAACGAAACTTTTATTCTTCATTGAAGTGAGGATTATACAACCTCCTCCTTTCTCTCTTCACTTTAAGCATATTGTGAAGACTGTCACTCCAGGCAATGCCTGGCCAGTCCTGAGTGAAGAAAATAGACACTAAAATAATGTTTTTCACTGGAAACTCCTATAATAGATATAATCGTAGCTGCCTTAGCACTAAAATTATATAGATTCATTTTCTTGCCTTTGATCCAGGTACATAGCATAATACTACTAAATCCTCAACACTGGAAATGTTTAGTACTACCAGTCAGTAATTAATTACTATCACCAGTGCACATGATGACAATGGGATTACTCAAGCTTGTAAGTTAGTTAATCAAGATATTGTTGTGACTTCATTTTAGCTGATTGTAGATGAGCTAGCATGAGAGGAAAAACTTACTCTGTTTGCCTGTAAAGGAGAGGAAGAGAGAGAAATGGGAATAAGGCAAAAGGAAATAAAAAATATCTTTGAGATTAATAGAAACTATATTGTTTATACCTGACTAAGAAAACAGGAATCAGCACAATATTGAGGATATGCCAAGAAATTCATTTACGTTGAGGTTAAATTAATGCCCCTTCTTGATGAATTGAACCTGGCAGACATTCTTGAAAAATCACTACAGGATCAAGCAAAGAAACACTTGGAGAACCATAGGAGTGCAGTGTTTGTCCGCTAACGGTACCTATGACTTATCACAACGATGTCTGCTAGTGCCGCTGTGCACGAGAAATCTGCAAGTTCAAGAGTTTACTAGCAAGCTTTGCAAGATATGGTAACTGCTAATTAAAAAAGTAACTGTTAAAAAAGAGACAGTTTAGTCTACAATAGAAAATAGTAGACTTAACAGTGAAAAGAGTATCATTTACAAGAATAAGATATACTATATGTGCTTAAGGAAACACTCTCTACTCTAAGGCTGAGCACTCTTAAAATACATGGCTAGGCATATGATTGTGCCAGCTTTAGAAAAGGCTGTTATATCAGAAAAGACTTATGTAGAAAATATGTTGTATCAAAGACTGTACTTCAGCCAGTCAGATACCTCTAACTTGTCCACTGTGCCTCCTAATAACAGTCACTCATTTTACCAACATCTTTCACTACTTTTAGGGGTAAACATCACCAGCTGGAGAATTAAAAAAAAAAAAAAGAGGAAAAAAAAAAGAAAGCAACAACAACAAAAAGAACTGGCTCATGAATCATCCCAAGATTATTGTCAATAGCATTTTGTTTTTTTCATTTAGAGAGAAGCATTTCTTAGAACTTCTGCTTTTTTAGTCTGATACAAGAGTTTTCTCTACCAGCAGTGGTTGAAATAAGAGAGACACATACTCATTAGCGTAGCATTCATCGGAAATTAAAGGATAAGTTAGAAAGTAAGCTAAATAACTGTAATTTCCTACTGTATAGGAAACCATCTTTCACTAACTTAGTGTACATGAAATTCCTCTGTTTGCAATTACTCAGGAACATTGCAATAATTCAATATTATCATAAGTGCTCAAAACCACAACAACTAACCCTTTTTCTACTAAATGACAGACCAACAGTAGCAACACTCCTAACTGGGCAGGTGCAAAGCCTTCTTTCATGTTAGGATCCATCTTGAAAACCAAAAAAGAAACACCCAACCCTGAAACACATGTGTAAATGTGTGCATGCAGATAAACTTTCCTAAATTGTTTATTTCTGAAATGCAGCTGTTATTCCCTTAAAATGCCTACAATTTTCCCTTCAGTAATTACATAAAACATTTAATTATTTCTGTACTTTTTAAGCTAGTTATAAAATGCAGTAGAAAAAATAAAACAACATGATTGGGTTCCAGGCCTTTTACTGCCTGCTTAAATACAACAGTGATACAGATACTAAATGAGATAAAAAGTAAAACTCATTTTACTTCTCTTTGGTAAGCTTATGTGAAACAAAGATTCCCAAGCACTTTTTAAATAAGAACAAAGAACAGACTCATTCCACCCTTTCACCTCCCAATAAAGAGTTTACTAAGGTTCCAGGGCATATGCACAAGTATCTATAACATAATACACGTCTTGGCTTAGGGCTTATCTCCCGGTAACGTATGTGAAAAGATTTTAATTTTATGAAAGTATTTGCGGTTCTGATATGGAGTCACTACCAAAAAAAAAAAAAAAAGCAAACTATAACATATTTCTACATTGTACTATGCTTCTGTCCCACACTGCTGCCTGAAGAGATACTTACGGTGCTTTGTTAGGTTCCTGCAAACAAGAGATGACAAGTAAAATTAAACTTCTCATTTTCCTGATACAGAACCTTAGTCTTCTGCTTCAGAACTTCATTTTCAGCTCTCCACACCCTTCATCTTAATAGATATTATTCCTAATAACAATGTGTGCATATTGGTTTGTGCTGAGATTGATCAGTGTTAACATTATTCAAAAAGGATACTGAAAACCACAACAAAGTAAACTCTACCTAGGCTAGGTCAAATCTATCCCAGATAATATACTGTGCTGGTTTTGGTGGGGATAGTGTTAATTTTCTTCATAGTAGCTGGTATGGGGCCATGGTTTGCATTTGTGATGAAAACTGTGTTGATAACGCAGAGATGTTTTCATTATTGCTGAGCAGCGCTGACACAGAGCCAAAGCCTTTTCTGCTCCTCACACCACCCCACCGGTGACAAAGACACAGTTGGGACAGCTGACCCGAGGGTTATCCCATACTATATGGTGTCATGTTCAGCATATAAAGCTGGGGGAAGAAGAAAGAAAGGATGGGGGCACATTTTGAGCAATGTTGTCTTCCCAAGTCACTGTTACACATGATGGAGCCCTGCTTTCCTGGGGATGGCTGAACTCCTGCCTGCCGTGGGGAGTGGGGAATGAATTCCCTGTTCTGCTTTGCTTGTGTGTGTGGCTTTTGCTTTAAACTGTCTTTATGTCAGTCCATGAGCTTCCTTCCTTTCACTCTTTCGATTGTCTCTCCCATCTCACAGTGGAGCGGGGGGTGAGCAAGTGGCTGTGTGGTGCTTAGCTGCCAGCTGGGGCAAAACCACAACAAACACTGAAAATGTATGACCATTAATTTGAATGTATATTAACTAGTACTTAAAAATAGCTACTGGAATACATTTGCCTTTTTGCCTCCACAGTGCTTCCAATAGTTGTACATCTAAAGTTTGTGACCATTCATCAGACATACTGGTATTAAGGCAAAAAAAAAGTGAAATCATAAGAGCTATCTAAGTTTCTTCCACCACCAGGCTCTAATGGAGTACAAAAAGGGAAGATTTACTCTTTTAATTAGGATGTCATAAAGCAGGTATTCTCTGTACCCCTTTCTTAATTTCTGAAAGCCATGTAGTCATTGAAGACAAGCCTCTCCCAGACCTCCTGGTGGAAAAAACCACTTCCCCATAAACCATCAGTGACAGGGCTGGGCCCAAAGGTAATCAATTAATTAAAGCAATTAAGACTTTCAAATTTGTAGATATAAGCATTTTGTAAAGATAAAGCTGATCTCATCCTGACACATACAACTAGAAATGAGAACAAATAGAAAAAGCCAGAGTCAGCATCACATCTCACTCCCTGTTTTTTAGCTATTCAATTACCTAGTATTTCTGTAGAGTTGCTACCTTTTTCAGGATTTGCAGGTGAGAGTCACGGAATCAGCATCAAGATCTAGTTTATGCTTGCACACAGTCTTCTATAGTAACATAAAAATATTCAAATCTTGAAAATAGGATGGATGTATTTGAAGTTGCTCGCAAAACTACCACACGTTCTAATTCACCTTCCCAAATGCCTTTGCACAAGCAGCCTTAACTTCTCTGAAAGAAATAACGAGCATGTTGACAGGACAGATGTGGCGGACAGAATCATCTTGATCATCCAAATGGGTTTTGACAAGTTCCCTTAACAATACATGTTAAGGAGTCTAAGGATCCATGCCATAACAGAGAAGGTCCATGCATTTGACAATTACTTGGCTAAAACTCAGGGAACAGAGGGTAGAAATAAAGAGTCATAATGGAGAAATGAAGAAAAACTTCTTTTCATAAATGATTTTGGGGGGGAAGGAAGCTGAATAGCAAGGTGCAAAGTTACCAAGAATATTAAGTTATTTTGAGTAGAAAACACAGTGTGAAAAATTGCAGAAAGACCTTACAGGATGCAGTGACTAGGCAGCTAAATTCAGTGCTGGTAACAGTATATTGGATACACATTATGTAAAACTGTCCTAACTCCACATCTAAAATAATGGATCTCAGATGAACATTGCCCCAAAGAAAATTAAATATTAAGGTTAGAATCGACTGTTCTCCAAAAATTTCAAGTCAGTGTTCAACAGCAGTCAAAAATGCAAGCTGAATATATGAATTATGGTTAGGAATAGAAAAATAAAATGTGAGTACCATTATACAACTCAAGGTTTGCCCCATCTTAAATACACTGCACAAGTCTAGACTACATATCTTGGAAAAATCATATAACATTGGGAAAGGACAATAATGTATAGAGCTACTTTAACGACTATGGAGGTTTAGATCAAAAAACAAAACCAAGGTCTACAAAATCATGAGTAACATGCAGATAGTGGATTGGATCTGTTTTGTCAATATCTCTCCAAATACAAGACTAAAAGGCATCAAATAAAACCATCTGGTGTAAGATTCAGAGCTGATAAAAAAGGCAGTTTTTCACACAGGCTCAATTAAATTAAGTCTTCCTAATTGGAAATGATTTTCTAAATTATATAGTCTAGTTGCAAAGGAACTACTAGCTTTAGATCATTTCCTTTATTACCGGTTTGTGTGCTGTGCACTTTTGTGTCACACGATGTACCTTTTATCCCTGTCTCTGCTTTGCTCCCCATTTAGATGGCATCCCCCCTCTACAATGCTGGCAAACGTCAGGATCAAGCTTTAAGTCAGGGCTTACACAAGCTTGCTATAGACTAGTTCGGTGTACCCCGGATACCAGTCACAAGCACATTTCTGTATATCAGCTGTATTCTATTCTCAGAGAACTTTTCCATGGCACTTTGCCTATGAACAGCATGGCCCACTGATTTTTGCTTACAGGAACATCCGTATCAATGAATCTGGATATGATGAAAATCATATTTAATCTGCTTTCTCAACAAAACAAAAACAAAACACAAAGAAAAGAGGGAGGGGGAAACGAGCACAGGGCTTGTTGACCACCCCTCGCTGCCATCCACACGTTGAGAGGATGCACTCAGCAAGCTCTGCAGAATGAAGGAAAGGGATTTTTGGTGAAACACTGTGATAAGTTTGCCGAGTACTGTATACTCTGAAAAATCAAAATGCACTTCTAAAATCTGTAGAGTGAGAGATATTCTGACTGATACCTATGACATGAAGATTCGTTCATTGGGAAAAATGTTTACAGTGACAAAAAGGAGGACATAGGTAATTTTGTACTGTATTATTGCGCAGCTCTGTTTTCACAATTTTACTTCAAAGTTGTCAGACAAGGAAAACAAGAGAAGCACTCAGATTACTTCTGTTTAGGGAGATGGGAAGAAGCAAATCCAACTCCTAATATCAGCTCAAAGAACTGAATGCTGTAGAAGTCTGTGCAGATGAAAAGCCAGTTCTCATTTTCCTCTTCCAATGGGGAGAACAGTAACACAGCTCCTTCCATAAACCATAAAGGCATTAAAACCCTTCACTGGGACATTATCAGGATACGCCTGCAGAAGCAGAAGTTTAGCTTGCCCTTGAACCCCTCCCTAGCCAAAGTTTAGCATGTTTCACACAGGAGCGCATAGAGCATCCTACACGCCGTGGTGGTTTGTAGGACTGAGCAGCCTCTACAAATGCCGTTTCTGCACCGGCACGTGAGTAAGGAGGAAAATAGTGTTTGTTTCTCTGTCCATCTGTTAAAGCATACCATCAATATAGGCCGTTCAGGATTGTTTCTTATTCTCTGGATTTCTTCCCTGTGTTTGCTTCTATGATAGGTTCTAAACATTCTTGAGTTTTGCCTAAGTAACCAAGGGCTGTAAGAATTTTCATGCATCAAAACACAAATTCCACAACGCACATTCACACTTGACATGCCTCGCTGTCAGAGCCAATAAACTGAGAAATGAGGGGGGAAAAATGACATGGTGCTGTTTGATCTCTTCACTGCACTTATTCCAGCAGAGGACTTCTCAAATCTACATCTACAGAGCGTTTCACTTCACAGCTCTGGGTGGTCAAAGAGTAGGAAGAGCAAGAACCTCTCTCAGAGGAATAAAACAAACACAGATGCATGTCTTTATAGTCTTATAATGGTGTTATGATGATGAAACACACCAGAGACATATAATGCTGCTTTCACATCCAGGCAATCTGAAAACTCTGTGTGTTTGCTGCTGAGTTGCGCCTTTTAAACACAGTTGTGAAAGAACTTGGTTCTACCATGTATTTGCCGCAGCATGTTTCATTATCATGAATTCTCCCATGTATTATCTTCCTAAAGTGAAAGTGCAAGCAAACTGCTATAGTTTGGGGTCCTTTGTTTTTTAGATAACATATCTAGACTGCAGCAAGGTTTCCACTTACTTTCTGCTACTTACTTTTTTTTCTTTTTTTTTTTTTTTAACTGTATAATTTCAAGCAATTATCCAAGATCAGAGACTGCACCATCTGGAAGGCAGTTTGCCTAATTGGTGCTCTCTTGCCTGTGGCATTCATGTATCATGTGTTTTGTGATAAGTGTTCACAATTGGCTTTTTTGTGCATAGTACCTAGGAGGATTGGTTTACACTTGTATCATTTAAGTTTGTAAGGTCTATTGGAACAAAGGCCAGCCTGATGAATTCTAAATTCCTTACGCAACACAGCTTAGTCTTAATGTCCCAAATTCCATATAAAAAAGCATGTTCAAAATGTTCCTCATTGTTGCTTCTCCATGTTGAAATCTAACAGAATTTTTATAAAATAGCCAGAATAAGTAGGTAGAATTAAAAGATTTACTATAGTTTTTTATATTCTCATTTAGATCAAGAAAGGTCCCACAATGCTATAGATTTGTCTATACTTCTAACTATATCTTAAAGATATAATTACATACCTAGATTTATATCTAGTATGTATGTAAGCATGAAACAGATAAACCTGTATCTATGGGCTCTAGCTATTAGTATCATTAATTCATGAAATATTTTAAGTCTTAGCATCTAAGGCACTGAAATAATGAACTCATCCCAAGCAAGCTGCTACCATCTGAAGACAGTGCAGTGATGGAAAAATGAAGTATGTCCTCCTATGTTTTAGTTTTATGCTTGACAAAATTTGCAGGAAAAAAATAAAAAGAAAAGAAAATTGAAATGATCCTTTGCAAAAAGTTCAACAAGTCTCAGCTCTAGCAAATAAACTGTTGGTCATTTATCTTCCTTGAGCTCTTCTTACTAAAATAATTATTAGCACAACATTAATGAAAGTATAGTTCTGGTTTTTAAAGTCAGTTGGAAAATTTGGAGGTATGTTCTAAGTGGTGTTTTACAGTTTAATATTTTATAGAGATGGCTTGATTCTGATGAGGTTCCTCAGAAAAAAAAAAAAAAAAAAAAAAAAAAAAAAAAAGCCAGCAGAATCCTGCCTTGCTTTTTTTAGCTTGCTTTCTGGGTTCCTCAGCAGCTGTATTCCTACAGGCTGCAGCTCCGTGCCAAAGGCTGTCACAGGGTCAGGCTTCCAATGCTGCACAGGCAGCCTGCTAGAGCACGCTGGGGTTTCAGTCCCTCTGATGTTCCAACATTTTTAGTTTTCATTGCCAATACAGGCCTCAATAAAAGGCACACAGGATTCACTAGGCAGCCTTTCCATACTCATTCAAGGCTGTGGCACTCGCACAGAAAAGCTCCTTAATATGAAAACGGAGGATGCCTAAGCATGTTAAAATACTCTAATATATTCCATTTAGGTCCCTGAAAATCATCACATTAATAAGGTGTTCTCTTTCTTTCCCTTTTTCTTAGACATCCAATCCCAACTGTTCAGAACATAAAGGGCGTCCCTTACAATCCCTCGGGAACTGCTACCAATGGTTTGCCAGTGATTCTCGCTCTTTCCTGCAAGCACCCATGAGTACTTAAAATATAAACAACAACACAGTAACAATGGATTTTTTGTTAGTAGTACAATAGGTATCTTCTCCATCCCACATATCTACCTATTGATCTCACTCAAAGTCTTTTTAAGAAAATCATTTATCTGCTGATTTCTCTACCAAGTACGTTTTACAATTTTGGGTACTGAAGTAATAAAAGAAATAAACTTATTTTATGCTACAAAGTTTGGACTTCAGACTACTTGTGAACATTTCTTCAATTCACCCACTTATAGTGTAGCAAATGTTAAACTAAAAATCAATTGTATCCCCTGATTTTTCAGTTTATCTCCTCTATTCCCATAAGTGCTTCATGTTCCCATAAAATGCAGTGATCCTCCAAGTACTGTACTCTATAACTTGACAACAGCAAAGCCCATGTACTTCACAGGCCTTTCTCATTACTCAACATTCTCATTCTTTCATATAACTGTTTATAAACTTTAAGCATTGAGGAAGGATCTAATAAAACCCATTCAACTCAAAAGTGCAAAGGTCATCACATTTTCAAAAAGCCATGGTGTTTAATTCTTTCAGTGTGATGAGTGTAGAGTTTGACCAGAAGCTGGAACTTAAGCACTAAGGCTTTTTTGGACCCTGCAAGAACTCTTTTTTTGTTGTTGTTAAGTTTCTGTAATTCTCCCAACTGTGATGGTTTATAGAATCTTTAAGGTTGGAAAAGACTTCTAGGATCATCAAGTCCAATTATCAACCCAACACCACCATGTCTACTAAGCCATGTCTACACCCTTTTTGAAGACCTGCAGCGACAGTGACTCTACCACCTCTCTGGGGAACCTGTTCCAATGTCTGACCAGTTTAATGACTTTTTCAATGTGCTTTTGTCTTTTTCCATTTAGGGAGGCTGAGACAAACAGGTACCTGGACCTGCAATGCACTGAGATGAAATCAGGTAACCATGGTCTTCAGACACAACTATGACGATTTGGCAAGCAGTACTATTCTTTCCCCTGTGTACAGCTTATCAGTGTATTTCCTAGCACTCATGGCATGGAAACTCAGATTTTTCAAATCCAGAAAAGAGAATTCCCTGTTCTGGTACAAGTGGATCAGTATTAGCAATATGGGTCCCATAAAACCCAGGAAATTCACTTTGTCTCAGCATAACATGCATTATTCATATCAACACCATCTAGTTCATTATTATTTTACAAAACTCTTGGAACACTTGAGCCCCAAACTCTGCAGATAAGAAGTATCCTACTGTGAATATGTTGAAATGTATCCACTGCTCAAAAAAAGTCTCTAACATGATAAAAATAGCAGAGCTATATCATAAGGTCTGTCTTACTGTTCCTGTGATCTTAAAGGGCCATTCACTGCATTTTTCCTTCTTGTGCAGTACCTTGCATAACTCAGACTACTAATGCAGTGTACTGCAAAGATACCTGGTCAACTGAGTCTCTCTAGGCATATACAAATAAGATGGGAGAGGAAGGAATACGACTTTGACTCGTGCCTTTAGCTCAGAAGGTATTCTATTGGAAACTTCTGAAAACCTTGCAGGCATTGCAATATTAATATTATGTAGCATTACATTTAAAATATATAATAAATATAAGCAGAAACTATAATAAACTTGAGTATTTCCAGCATCCTGAACCTACAAGTAAGGAAGTATCAAGATAGAGGGGACTATTTGAAAAAGTTATTTAAAGTATGTTAAAAAAAATACTTACCAGCCCATGCTCACTTTGAACGGGTTTGCCCAGGGAGGTGGTGGAGTCACCATCCCTGAGGGTGTTTAAGGAAAGGTTAGATGTGGTACTTAGGGACGTGGTTTAGTGGGTAATAGGTGGTGGGGGGATGGTTGGACTAGATGATCCTTGAGGTCACTTCCAACCTTAATGATTCTATTCTATTCTATATGGTATGGAAGGACAATGTACTGTAATTTATTTATTGTACTTATTGTTAAAGAACAAAAATAGGGTTAGGGTGTTTTAGCAACTACAGTTTAAAAAAGGTTTAGAGTTTTAATGTCCAAGAAAGTAAAGCTGGGAAATAGACACAATGCACAGAAAATTACTTAGGAAGGTTATGTCTTACACAGTATGTTTTTTCTATAGTTACTTTCCTTCAAGAGAATTTTTAAAATAAAAATACTTTAAATTATGCAATTATTCTTAGGCTTACATGCTCACGGGTTTTTTTACATTTTGTTTGTTTCTGCTTTGCAAAATGTTTCTACTTTCAGAGTTCTTTTGGTAAGGGAGGGGGTTTGTTCATAAAATGGCATGAATTTTCACATACATGTCAAAGTAAAGAGCTAGTGGTCTACTTTTAGAGAGGTTTTGTTTTATTTTAAAGTCCTGAGTTTTCATTTAATAAGGGAAAGTTTAGGGCAATTCACCTAGAAACATTTGCACTCAAAAGCTGGAATCCTATGCATAGGATAGAAATAAGAAGATAACCTTAAAGTACTAATATTTTAACCAAAGGAAGACTAAAGAAAGACTCTTAAACTTCAGCAGACTAAATTTGAAGATATAGTTAGAAAGGGCAAGAAAAGAGTTTGAGGAATAACTAGATACAGGGATCAAAACTAGTTCTAAATCCATCTTCAAACACCTCAGAAAGAGAGAGCCTGCTAAAGTGTCTATAATGCCAATTGATATTCATGGTATAAAGACAGTATTGAGAAAGGATGAGATTATCACAAAGCGGCTAAGTGAATTCTTTGAACTGGTCCTCTGAGGAAGAAACTGAGGAGGTCCTAACTTGGGAACCTGTCTATAGAAAAGGGTACACACAGACCAGCTAAAGGGCAGCACACCACCAGAGCCAGACAGCACCTGCTGGGGAGTTTTAGCAGAACTCCATGATGAAATACCAAAAGCATCCACATGTCACGTGCTACATATGCCTATAAACCTATCACTACAGAAATACAGACAAGAGCGGGATGGAGGGGTTGCTTTCCCCCTAAGCTCATAATTAACCTGAATTTTGGCTAGGTGGACTTCAGTGTCCTTCCCATTTTGGGGGAATCTCACTGGTAACCTTCTTTAGGCTCTTCTTACACCTGGAGTAGCACATCTCAGCTTTTCTTTGCAGCCAGCTCCCAAAGACTGCCTCAGTCTGCACACACACCACACACACACCCCCCCCGGTTTACTAAGCGCTCCACAACTTTGTCTCCTGGAAAAGTAACAGAATGGTGCCAGAGATTCTCACTCCTTGTTCCCTGATTTTTACTCCCCACCACATTACACACTTCAAAGTCACTAGCTGCCCCCGCACAAGCAAACACAGTACAAGGCTCTTCTGCACCAAACATTAATATTGCAGAAGACTGTAATCCCTTACCCTTTTCATTCCAGTCTTGATATTGTTCCAAAGCTCTGTTAAAAGGCATTTTGTTATGTTAGAATTCACTTATCTTTGTTTTCTTTCAGCTGTCCTCTGCATATACTATATGATAGCCAACATTTAAATAATTAACTAAGCACTAATTGCTGTATTTCTTCTTAAATGAGTAGCAGAATGTAGTACTGCTAAAACTATAGTAATGACATACAAATTATAAGCACACTTCTCAGTGTGGATGGTCACAGTGACTAGATTATATATTGAAAAAGAATATACACATATATCCCAAAATGCAGAAAGCATCAATGCAAAACTGCCCTTTAAATCATGTATCTGTTTTTAAGCTATAATTTTTCAGAAAACTTTCTGGTATTCAGTAGGCTTTTAAGTGTTAAGCATTTTAAGAATATTTGATCATGAATAATATAACCTTAACAGTGAATATTTTTCATTAGGATGAAATAAAAACAATTTTCTTGCTTCTTCAGCAGTTATGAAAAATTACTCTCACATGGTAGAGGAAGGAAAAAACAAATCCTAGGATACAAGTGGCCCTTCAAATAATTATAGCATCTGCATAGTCTGTACTTTGAGATTTGACAGCAAGGAGATACTCAAGGACAGAGTTATTTGTCATATATATAATGGCAAAGTTAAGGTCGCCAAGTAGCATAAAGCATCCTGAAATTGCAGAATTATAAATATGACGAAAAGAAAACAAACAGGGCAAGGTAAATACAAATTTTGTGCACACACAAATTAGCAGTCTCTTCTGTCCCACACTTTACAAATATTGCAGAACACTGTAACACATTATCCTTCAGATTCCAGCCTTAGTTATCTTCCAAAGGTCTGATAAAAGTTATTTTGTTACTTCATAAATTCTTTAGCGTTCTTTGCTTTCAGCTGTTCTCTGCTTAAACTGTATTGCCAGGCACCAGTTAAATGAATTACACTTTTCTTGCATGTCTCTTAAGTGAATTATAAGACTTTACAGAAAAAAACCCCAACTATTTGCATTTCACTGCACACTTATATTTGCACATAAGCAGGACCGATCGATACACTTGCCCAGCCATGTCCAGCACAGTCTGTCTCACCTTCTCATTAAACTCCATTTCTAACTTTCCCTATACCAGGGACTCTGTTCTTTGGGCAGGTGCATGCGTGTACCTGGCGGGCTTGTGCCTGCGTCTATCAGGAATACAGGCACGGCTTTGCTGGTGCATCAACCTGGTCACACATTGCTGTGGGAGCCTTGCCTCTGTCAGGCTATGAGGTTCTGCCACCCCTAAGAGAACTATATTTCAAGTCGTGAAACTCCAGCTGGCTGTACTTTATAGTACAAAAAGGTAAAGTTTTGTATTTCTATTTTTACTGACAATGGTCACAGTTCTTGGAAAAGGCTGTACTTCAGTCATTAATTTAAATTTTGCTATAGAATATGAAAAACCTTAAGTATCCTTCATTAAGAAAGCATCATACATACGTACATCTCGTAACTGCTACTTTGAATTAGGTATAGATGCTCAGGGAAATGTTATACTGGTAGAAATACAATCAATTTCTGGTGCTGTGGAACCAGTGATTCTGTGAGGGAAGTATTACAATAAGGAGAAAGGACTTACAACATCCACGAAATATAGCTAATACATATACAGTCATAGCTTTTTTTTTCTTCTTTTTTTTTTAAATCAGCTCTGTATCAGAAATACATTTGAAGTAAAATTTAACTAATATTTTTTGCCATGCTGCACATGCACTGCTCAGTTTAAAATGCTGCCTTCACTGATAGCTGCTTTGCAAGCAGCTGGAGTCCATGAAGAGTGGAAAAATATACTTCCTAATTTATTGTCTTTAGCTTCACTGAAAGATTGTAAGACAAATTAGATTTTCCAACTACCTTCAGGGAAAAGCAGTGACATTTTCTGTTATCCTTTAAGCACTTAGAGTAGATGAAGAACAGAGAAGTCAATGATCAGTAGTAGCTATGCCATCCAATATCTAATTACCAGTGTAGTACGTAGAAGTACTACATTACTCTCTTTTCTAAATTTTCTGTGTAATGGCAGATTTTATAGGCTTTTAAATTTTAGGGGGTTGCCATTAAGAAGAGCAGAGTAGCACTTCCTGAAATTAAATAATTTTTTTTTCTGTATATTAAAGTACTTCCTGAAACACAGATCCAGAACACTGTATTTTCCTGCTGCTAAGAAGAGTTGAATGAGATCTCCTGAACCACCTACCCTCCTGCTTTCTACAGAATTTTCCAATTTTCTTTAGAATATGGTAGAACAACTCTCCCCAGAGATTCTTTTTTGTCTTTCTCCTCGTAGTGAATCACGGAAAAAAAAAAAAAGCAACAACCCAAACAACAAACAAACAGAAAATCCAACCCCAAACCGCTGTTCTGAAGCACTGAAAAAGAGGGACTCTGTAACGTGCCCATTAGGACAACTCCTCAAGCAGTAACAACATAGAATTACCCAGGCTCAACAGTTTCATGCAGAGTAGGGAATGCATGTAAATTTTACCCCTCCCTTCTTCCCATCCCAAAACATCAGGTAAATGGAAGCTAAACTGGAAAACTCATGAGTATAACCAGAATCATGTATCAATATAAGTTTGGTCTCTCTCTTGACTGCTTGCAATATTTTAAAATACAAACAAAGCCAGACTGAAGGGTCTTATTTCCTAATACTGCAAGAATTATTTGATTTTTGGTTATGAAATGCTAAATATCTTATTTAAATTTCAACTTATAGATTGAAAGTGTTTTCTCAGGCTTGAGACATTATTGTTGGTGTTAATAGTAAGAAAAGCCTCTAGCAGAAGAGTTAATCAGGTTGGAAGAGGCTGAGACAGAAACATGGTTTGGAAATGTTTCAAGATAATTTTGAAATGTACTGATGTTATAGTGATATATTAGAGTGATATTGTAACATTCAGTTGTGAAAGCATCAGCTTTGTGGTGATTTCTGTGTAATTAAGAAGCTTTAGAAAGCTTATTAACTAGGGATATATTAACTCAGTATTAAACAGTTTCTGAACTCTTAATTTAGTTATTTCACTGGGCTGCCACATGACAAAGTAGCACAGCAAGTTTTATTATTTAGATACATACAGTATCCTCAGCAATTTAATAAAAGTGTAAGTCTTCCTGACTTCTCAGTAGGTACCTCTAAAAGGTGAAACAGTAAGAACCTTAAATTTTCAGATAGCACCTTGTAATTCCTTACAAACACTGATTTACTAGTCTTCTGAACACTGTCAAGAAAGTTACGTTTTCAGTAACAAGTGGAAATGTTTTTCACTTCCTGAGGGGTAAATAGAACTGCCTCTGGATTAGGGTGAATTCTGGCATTCGTCTCAGAGTTGAGCATTTACATTTACATTGTTCATACTTCGAATATTTTTTCCACTTCTACTTTGTAATGATCATATTGTGAACTCTGGTTAGATGCCTCACAAAGCCAAGGATAGAGCCGGCAAAGCCAAATCTGTGTTTTCATCTCTGTGAACCACATACCGGAGCACAGAAGGGGAGATCATTTCAGTGTAAGTAACCTGCACACAGTGTGCGGCAGCAGCAAGGTCACAGTGCCACAGCCAGTCTGTTGGCTAAGGATTATCAGGCTGTATAGCTGGTAGCAGGAAACATATCAAATGAATCCGCATGTTGATTAAAGAAATGTGTCATCAGACTCAGAATTCTTGTTTCTAGTCTTAAAGGTGTATGTAGCAGCTCTTTGAACTGCCTAAACTAGTTTGTATCTCGGAATGGTTAATTCACAAGAGAATGGAAAGCGATGAGTGCCGTTCTTTGACAAGCACATCTTAGAGCATTTAGCCCATCCTCTAAATCACACTGCAAACTGCAAATACTGAAAATGCAAAGAACAGTGTTCCACAAATGGATGCTTGGTGTTTTCATTCCTTAGCTGCTATTATTGTAGCTTTGCTATCAATTACCTATTCAAACAATATACTGGGACTATGTGATTCTGGTATCTTTGCAGAAGTCATTAATTGAACTACAAGGATAAAAAAAAAACCCCAAAATACCCCTTTATTGCCTTCAGTTAATGGTCTGCTAGCTATAGAGGTGTTACACTTCTGGCATTGTCAAGCATGTTGTATCTTTTACCAAATTCTACAGCAGCCTAAGTCTAAATCGAGATCCTGAACTGGATCAGACCACATTCCTTCTAGGCACAGACTATACGTATTTATAACAGAAGGTTCCTCCAAATAAACTCACCCAATACCAAGACAAAACATCATCATGGATGATGCCCTTACACTTCGTTTCTTGGGAAATCAGGGCCCATGTAAAAGAATAGCTGCTTCTTGCCAATGAAATGTTAAAAAAAAAAAAA
>VWZZ01007484.1:728799-771274 GCA_013399095.1 Psophia crepitans | reverse complement strand
AAAACAACAACAAAAAAACCCCTGCAGAATGCAGATGTAAGCCATATAGTCTGAGGTCTGACACTCTGAAAATGGCGTCATGAGAATCAAAAGCATAAGGTTTCTTGGTTTGTTTTGTGGGGGTTTTTTTCCCTTTTTTTTTTGTAGCTGTAAGCTACACTGTTAATATTCATGATGTGTCTTTAATTGGCACTTTGTTGTTGCTGCTAGTGGAGGTGGTTATACCGCAGACTCTGGTTCCAGAATCAAAAATAAAAAATATATTTATGTTTTACATTTTAAATTTTCCTTATCAGAATCAGGATATTTTGGCACAAAACACCTGACTTTCAGTTACCACATGGAAACTTTTTACCCTTGGCTTTGTCCAGAGAACATTGCAGGACATGGGGGCATGTGATGGGCAGGCGGAGTGCCTACACCTTTTCTTTTCTTGCTTTACAATTATTCTTCTACTCACATGAAGAAAACTTTAACTATATAGGATGAAATAATTTTCAGAGCCCTTTCCTTACCCTGCCTAAACAGCAATGCTTATCGGAATTTATTAATAGTTATTAACAGCAATAGCAATACACACTACAGCACATAGAAACAGAATGCAACCAAAGGCATCTGCAACTTACCTTTAAAGTCTGCAAATTATATGAATAATTTACACGCTGAAGCAAGCTGATGGAGCAGATATTAAGAGATTTAAGTTACCTTGTTCTAAAAACACTACAAAGAAATGCTTTCTTGGCAATAACTATATTGCAGGTTTCTGTAACTAGCCACTTTAAACGCTTCATAATGTGATACACTGTTTTTTTAATTTTTCTTCTTTTTTTTAATCTGGACTTTTTTTCCTGAATGTTTTTACTCTGATTTTGTATTATTCTCAAGTCATTAGCCTATCTTCAGTCCCTAAAACAAAAGACAAATCAAAGCTTCAAATCCAAAAAGAGTTATACATTTGAAAAGAGAGACAGGCAAGAACATGCATGAAAACAATTTGAGTCTTCCCAGTATATCAACTTTCCACGGAAGGTTTTCCAATGCAGAGATGATCAGCAGCCCTTTGTGAGAGTCTAGGACAGACAAATGAGCAGGCAAAACTGGTTCTTGCTGTCATTAAGAAATGCTTGACTCTAATGATAAAGAGACATTCATAATGGTAAAAGCACTCTCTCCTTACTGTATTGTATCATCCATACTGGTTGCTAAAGTGGCACACATTTGATATATCCACTTAAAAACTGTTTTATATCTTTATATCATATTTCAACAATGAAAATCCTAGCTATGAAATTTTGCTTAGTTCAGAAATTAAGATCTATTTCTCACCAGCTAGGAACAAGGAGTGAAACTGCAGTTATTAGTCAAGTAGTTAAGGTAACTGTGGGAGGAGGAACTTCCTCCATTCACGATCTATATCTCTGGTGGTTCAGACAGCGACTGAATTTTCAATAATAACAAACACAATTATATGATCTTAAGTTGCACAAAAATCAATCACTTCTTCATCTATCAATGGTTTGTTTTGTGGGAGCAGTACTGAAAAAGAGGGCAGTATGATAAAGAAAACATAGCACTTTTCCCATAGCACTTTCTATTCTAACATCTGTTAGAAAGACAAATAGCAGAAACCTTTTCTCTCTGCCCCACTGGCCTCATATTCGGGTCCATGAGGGAACCTGTTATAAGTGTCTCCAGGCTGGCTCCTTCACTGCTAAAACCTAGAGCAGCTGCTTTGACACCTTTGCATTGGCCTTTGTATTCTTAGATTGCTGCAAATCAGCTTAATTAAGGAGGATTATATTTACATCACTATAGAAATATTACACATTTTAACCTGGTAGTCCTTAACAAAAATATAGCTGTCATTCGTCTACCTCAATTACTTGCTAATACAGCACTCAACCGTTTACTTTTAAACTGATGAAAATTACTAATTAACAAATGTTCATATTTGGCTAAGACAATATTGGTTCTTAAAGATTTTTTTTTTTTCCAATGGTCTGTGCATGTCCATTTTCAGTTCTCTCAGCACATTCTCATCAGTTCCATCCAGAGACAAAAGGCCTGATAACAACACTGGACAGACATGTATGATGGTATTAAATGTAGAGCAAGAAGTTTTCTCTTCCCATGCTATGTCATCAATATTCTATTTAGATAGAAAACTTGCTATCTAGCATATGACTTTTTTCTTTCTAGGCATTTTTCATTCACTCAATAGCACCTGATTTTCCATAAAAAGTCTATCTATCCATAGCAGTGATATTACCCATTTTAATATAATGATGTGGTTTGAAATTAAAAGATGCTGCCGCCTGATAAAGGCAGAAAGTAGCTATAAGAAAACAGGTCTTCTGCAGAAAACATCCAACCTTTTGTTGGGGATCAACAAAATAGTAAAAAAAGAATCCTTTTCAGGAAGGAAATTAAAATTTATAAAGGTCGTAAAGGAAGTTTAGTGGGGTCTATTTGCCTCTTCCCTGTACCATACAGAGATCTGTTAGATATGCTGGATACGTTAGAGATCTATATAATGGTATTACAAAAATGCATTATAGGAGACTGACTTTCCAAAGACAGACTGTAGAATAATCCTGGATACAATAGGTAATGTATTTATTTATCAAATAGACATTGAGAGAGCAAGATAATGGTTGAGAGAAGAGTTCTGAAAGTTATCCATAAACATATTCAGAGCAGAAATAGTTATTCAAGAGAACAACACCTCAGCAAGAAAGAGCAGATGCAAACTCCCTATTAAAAGAAGATTTCTAACCATCAAAAAATCGGGTTTTGGAACAGGCTTCCACCCACAGAATTAGGGGCCTGGGAGGGGTAGGAAGGGGGGCAGATGTCTACCATTTTAACTGAAAGCTGTTTCACAAACAGTACAATTGTGGTCTGAAACCCATGGTCTCCATCAGCTCTTATAGCATTTCTGTGTGGTCAAATAATATTGAAATGGATGACTGAAGCTTTCTACTCTTCTTTGAAGCTCTCACTGACTTACTGAGCATTTAATAATAGAAAAAAAACCTCGTCCCCATTTTTTAGTTGCCCTGTATGTGAAAACATATTACTACTGCATTAGCAATTCAATCTTTCTATGCATCATTACCCTCCTCTTCTAATAGAATTTCAGTGGGCTAACTTGATGAAACAGAAATGGTTAGACTGGGTATATTCATTTATAAAACCTATTACTTGAAATCAAAACAGGAAAAGGTTAGGCTGTGAATGGTATGAAGAATACGTGAAAATATAAGCTAGAGTGTCCTACTGATTTCTACTTTGTTGATACGCACTCTTCATTAGAAGGTCAGCATTAACATTCACTTCCTAACACATTTTTCCTTTTTTTGCCTTTCTACAGTAGCATTTTCTTTGCCTTTTTTGTAAAAACAGTCAAGTTTCAAAAAAGAAGGAACTTCAGAAATGTAGGTGAAAAATTAGATTTTGTCACCAAAATTATTCACATGCTGTTTCCCTTACTCAAAACTCTATTTAGTAGGTGAAAGGTATCTAAAAGACAGTAAACATTACGTTTCCTTCATCTTCCACTGCTACTGTGCATCAAGCATACATAGGGAAAACAGCTGCAGTAAGAGAAGAATACTTTGGTTTGCAAACTTACTATGGTTATGACCAAGATGTTCCTTATTAATACAATGTAAAAGGTAGACTATTGTGATAACTAGAAAGGGTAAGAAAGTGTTCATATTAATTATAAGATATTAGAAAAATAATGTGACTTTAAATGCAAAAAAACCCACCTGACAATAATAGTTTGTCCCCATTTTTTCAGATGTATACATTTTGGTCAAAGCAGAACTAAACTGTGTTTATTTTTTCTTCAGAAAAAGACAACTTTCATTTCAGAGCCCATAGCATGACTTGTAGGAAATTCTATGATTCTATAAGTAGATTCAGCACATGTAGATTGAATTGAACAGATTTGTTGCAGGTGTGCCTATGGACATATAGTAGGTATACATTAATTAATAAACACAAGCGTCACCTCAAAAATTTCACTCAAGGTGAATAGGACTCCATAGCTGTAAACAAAGCATTTCAAGACTCACTGCCATTGCCAGGTATTTCTCTCTTCACCATAACGCTTATCCACTTGGATTCAACCACTGATAACTAAGAAGCAACTATTTCTTTTTGAAAGGATTAGTGCAAGACCAATTTAAGTAAAAACTACAGGGTAACTTAGTAAAACCAGGCACTGAACCAGGATATCCATCCTCATTAATTTCTTTAAAACAAAATAGATCAAATGTACATGCTTCACAATTTGCATAGAATCATAGAACATCCCGAGCTGGAAGGGACCCATAAGGATCATCAAGTCCAACTCCTGGCTCCACACAGGACCAGCCCAATCAGAGCAGACGACTGAGAGCGTCGTCCAGACGCTTCTTGAACTCAGCCAAGCTCAGTGCAGTGACCACTTCCCTGCGGAGCCTGTTCCAGTGCCTGACCACCCTCTCGGTGAAGAACCTTTTACTGATTTCTAACCTAATCCTCCCCTGTTGCAGCTTCATGCCATTCCCTCGGGTTCTATTGCTGGTCACCAGAGGGAGAAGATCAGCGTCTGCCCCTTCACTCCCCCTTGTGAAGAAGCTGTAGGCTGCCATGAGGTCTCCCCTCAGTCTCCTCTTCTCCAGGAGAACTAAGGGGCTTCAGCCTCTCCTCATACATCTTCCCCTCTAGACCTTTCACCATTTTTGTTGCCGTATTTTTGGAAATAGAAACATTTTTTTTCAACAGTCACAGAGTCACCCAAGTCAAAGTACAAAATTCTACTACAGGTTAAGTAGATAAACAACCTAACTCACAACTACCCACTTTCATGCCATTAAAAAAAACCAACAGGGTGAATGTTCTTATTCAACCAGTTACATGAAGTTAGTCTCTCTTCAGGTATTGACTAATGGGTAAAGAAGAAAAATAGAAGACTAAAACCAAACTTACGTGGGAATATGTTTTGACAACCATTTAAAGAATGTCTGCAAACAATTGTTCTTAGGAGGAATCTTTGCAACTAAGATCAAAATGTTTTCTGTCCTTTGAATTAATGGAGTCACTGCTCAAGAGCCTATAATGGGAAGCTGTTAAGATATCACCCACCTTATTAATACTTTCCCTTCACATTGACTTAACATGTATAGATCTGGAACAAAACTGCAAGCAGATGAAGGTTTTAAATTAATTCATTGCCCCTAGTTTCATATCTGTTTGGACCTCTGTACTTTTCTGCCCTCCCATTAATGTACTCCCAGACCTCTCCTTTGCTCTTTTCCACTGGTACTGCATCTTTCAGAGAGCAGTTGGAAGCCCTGGAGTAAAACTGAAAATTGTGATCAGGCTCAAGTAATGTCCCTGAATTCTAGGACATACAGATACTAACGTGTCTTCAGGAAAGACCGCATGTCATCATTTTCAATGAGACCTGGCTGGTTGTCCCCAGAGCAGAGTCTTGCCTCCTTTGACATCAACTACATTTTCAGGAGCACGTATCAGCATGGTTGGCCACCACACTATTTTAAACATAGTTAGGCTGAAAAATACTGGGGATACATGCAGGAAGCTATATGTTCTGGAAGAACAGTGTTCCAGTAGCCTCAACACTGTAAATTTACACAGTTACTAGCAGTACTACATAGATGAACTCACAAAATAAAAACCTGTTGAAAATAGAGTTTGAGAATGTCCCATCATGTTTAGAATTTCTGTGAATAACCACTGGTTATATCTCATTTGTTACCACATATAATGGAATGGGGTATTTTTTTAAATACAATAAAATACCAATGCTATTAAATGGATTAGTGGAAGGAGGTAATTATAGACCCTTGTGATACTTTTTCCACATTAAAACTAATCCATTTGAGGGTTTTCAATAAGCCTATAGTTTAAGTATAGGTATCCAGTTTAGATTAGTGCAAAATGATAGAGAACTTTCATGCATATGCAACAGTATAGATATTGAAATTCCATGAAAGTCCACAAGACCTGCATAAATAATTCTCAATGCAATAGTTTTGAAGGGAAAAATAAGTATGTTGATTCCTCCCTTTTTTTTTTTTTTTTTAAATGCAGCATGCCATGGAAGAAACAGTGAGATTCCCTGGGCTGTAAAATGCTTCTTCTGTTTCTTATATATCACAGAAGCAATTTCACAACAGAAATTAGATTGCCAACACAGTTGTTCTTGGTTTTTAAGGAAATTAAGAAATACATCTTAAGGGAACTTGGCACTTTACTGTTTTTTCTCTGAAGCATACCTAACAGCATATGAGTATAAAAGGAAACTTATGGAAGACAAAATGCACGTTACCTTTGGGAAGCTTTTAGCTTTTCGTTTTCATGGTCTTCCCCTACTTTATAATCACATCTACAAAGCATCTTCTGGAATATCTGAAGTTGTAGCCCCATTTCTCCCTCTCCAGTTAGAAAACTATGCTATATACATAACTAATAAGGTAAGAGGAATGTAATCAGATCCAGTAATTTTTTTTTTCCATTTCAGACTAGTAAGAGGCTATTAAAAACCATTACTGAGATAGAGCAGAAAAACACGTGGTGGAGGAAAATCATGATGACTATAGCTGCACCTTGAATCTAATGGGCATTACAATATTCTAAAATGGGTTTTGATTTTATAAAAGGATCACATCCTTACCTTCCTCTTAAATCTACCAGAGATGAAGGATTGTATCTGGAAGCACAAGATGCCATTTAGTTTTGTAGGGCCATCAGTACCATGTTTGCTAGATGAAAATGCTTTGGAAGTTCCCCTGTGTTGGTGCATTTCCATAAGATTCATAATTCAATTCCATTTTTCCAGAAGGTGAATATTTGAGATTCCTGCATCTTTCAAATGGACCTCATTAATTTTTATACTGCTTACTTGTCTTGAAAATCATATATGGAATCCTTTTTTTCACCTGTAAAATTATACTTACTATACTATCCAAATATAGTATAAAAATGCAGCTTTCACAATTCTTGTCAACGTTTGTGTTTCAATGCCAACCAATTATATTTTCCCTTCTAGTTTGCAAAGTAACTTTCATGTTGATGTCTATAGTCTGTTGTTGATTAATGAGATACATCAGCATTCTAGGGAAGAAAGTTCAGATAATGTATGGAAAACTTCGTAAGATAGAAGCTGGATGGGGTAGAGTTAATTTTCTTCACAGTAGCTAGTATGGGACTAAGTATGCATTTGTGCTGAAAACAGTGCTGATAACGCAGGGGTGTTTTCGTTACTGCTGAGCAGTGCTGACACAGAGCTGAGGCCTTTTCTGCTTCTCACCCCACCCCACCAGCGAGGAGGCTGGGGGTGCACAAGGAGTTGGGAGGGGACACGGCCGGGACAGCCGGCCCCAACTGACCAAAGGGATATCCCATACCGTATGGTATCATGCTCAGCATATGAAGCTGTGGGAAGAAGGAAAGGGGAGATATGGCGTTTGTCTTCCCAAGAAACCGTTACATGCGACAGAGCCCTGCTTTCCTGGAGACGGCTGAACACCTGCCTGCCCATGGGAAGTGGGGAATTAATTCCCTGGTTTGCTTTGCTTGTGTGTGTGGCTTTTGCTTTACCTATGAAACTATCCTTATCTCAGTCCACAACTTTTCTCAGTCTTCCTCTTCTGACTCTCTGCCCCACCCTATCGGTTGGAAGTAAGCGAGGGGCTGTGCGGTGCTGAGCTGCTGGCTGGGGTTAACCCACAGCATACAGCGAGTTTGCAACTGAGCGAACAACCCTACCTTACTCATTGCACTTTTGTAAGTCTTGGCTCAGGTCCATAAATGCAGACTGGAGTTCAAGGCATGTTCTGAATCATTTGGGTTATTAATGCCATGTTGCTGCAGTACCTGCATAATCTAGAATAAATCTCATCTCCAGTCTGCACAGGCTAACAGGACTTTTGGTTTATCTGTTCCCATTCTGCCATGGTTCTTGTCATTCATAATATAAACAAGTCCTCGAAAAATCAATCTATTTGAAATAACATAGCTCACTACAGACTGAGAGGAAATCAGGTGAAATGAGATGAATTGTACCAGCAGGAATATTTTTTGCTGAGATCTATTTTGAACTCCCCTGGTCTATTAAGGAATTCAAGTTTCAGTATTTAATCTTTTATACAACACAAAATATGTTTCTCCTTTTTGTGGAGAAGTTGAAATGCTTTTTTAAAAAAAAAGTTACTGATATCTCACAACAATAAAGCCTTTAAGTCCTGATTTTCATTTGTTCTCTGACAAGTAGGAAGGCCTTAAAATGGGCATACATTCAATTTATCGAAATATCTGAATACAAAACCTCAGTGCAGTTTCTTGCTACAGTATCAAGTTAAATGTTTATACACACATATACATATATACATGCCCCACTTACCAGCTTCTGTGGGGCACCCAGAGATTTTTAAACTTAATAACTTCAGAGAATATGACATTTAGGTACTTCTAAAAGGAATACTCATACCATATGGTGTCATGCTCAACATATAAAGCTGGGGGATGAAGAAGGAAGAGGGGGACGTTCGGAGTGATGTTTTTTTGTCTTCCCAAGTAACCATTATATGTGACGGAGTCCTGCTTTCCTAGAGACGGCTGCCTGCTGATGGGAAGTGGGGAATGAATTCCCTGGTTTGGTTTGTTTGTGTGTGCAGCTTTTGTTTTATGTATTAAATGATCTTTAATGAGTTTTCTCACTTTGACTATTCCGATTCTCTCCCCCATCCCACTGGTGGGGAGTGAGCAAGTGGCTGCATGGTGATCAGCTGCCAGCTGGAGTTAAACCACGACAGAAAAAAAGAAATTCCGTTTCCACCATGCCCTTGGTTCTACCATTAAGAACTACTTCTCACCTAGCAAACAAATAAAAGTTGCCCAAAAGTAATTTTGATAGCGTTCCTTTATCCGCATTTTGAAGCATCTATGTGAAGGTTTCTATATTCAATCACAAATAATCATACATTTTAAACCACAAAAGTAACAGCAAGGCATTGATAACTAAGGACTTACCGCTGTATCAACAGAAAGCTGACATCAGCTGCAGTCATCAAAAAATATCCTAATCCAAACAGGTCTAGGAGTATATGCACTCCCATCTGACCTTAAGCTGTGTTAAGTCTTCTAGAGCTTCTGTAACAAATAGAATCAGGTAAACCAGCAAATATGGGAGGGTCTGCTAAAAAGACGAAACGAAAATACAAAGAAAAAACCAACAGGCTATCATGCAGTACTTTGACATATTACCGAGTTACATTATTTACTTAAGCAGACCAAACACAAATTGACATAAGCAAATTGGTAGAGGTAAATAGACAAATTGGTGTGAGCTTACTTCAGTAAACTCTTCAGTAACAGTGCCGAAGCCATGGTACTGAACACCCGGGCTTACTTCCCACAGAGCAGGGAGCAGTGACAGCAGCCCGACCTCGCTGTGCTGCCAGCGCACCTTGGCTGCTTGAGAAGAGCTGCCAGTGAGATGAGGACAACAGCTTTTTTACTTTTTATTTATTTTTAAGTCCAGCATTTCTTCACCTCCTGACTTCAATTGCCAGCAAAAGGTGATGAATTACAGGACTGGATCGCTCGCCTAGCTAGAGGCCATGCTAGGCCACCCACGGCCCTGCGTGAGCCAACCCAGCAGCTGTCAGCGTCACAACGCTGGATCACACCTACGATGAGAAAGGAGCACATGCCAGACAGTGAATTAGTGGAAACAATGTAGTGTTTCTGAGGCATGACAGCAGGGAATTGTTTTACTTAACTACACTTTGGGGGAGAGTAATCAGAGTCCAATTGACATTTTATTGGCCAGATTTTCAGTTTGGTTTTAATGGGACTCCTGCCTCCTTTTTCTTCTTGTTATTCCCAGGCACATATTTGAAATCTTGCAGTTAGGACAAAGCAGTTGGGCAGCCACAGCCAAGTCCAAAGCAGCAGTGAAACACCTTGGAATTTCAAGGTCTCGCGTGCATGTATGAGCAGTCAGGACCCCACAGGCATCAGAGATTTCTGAAAACTTCTTACACATTTAAAACTCTACCCTTGCATCAATAGGCACAATGCTTCCTTGACAGATCTGGCAGCTACTGTTTTCTGTCCAAACCCATTCGTTATCCAGACACTTGGCAATCCTTACCTACATCTCCTGAAGAGCCTAATTTTCTAGCCATGCTCTGAGCTTACCTAGCAATAAAGTCCAAACCAAAATATGCTGGAAAATGAAGTAGTGACAACCTTCCAAAACCTGGAATCTTGAATTCTGGAAGACTTCAGCATGAGGAGATAAACCAGCTTTTCCCATAATCCCAAAGAATAATCCAACTATGAAACCATAGGGTATTTCCTTCAGCTGACACTGGCATCCAGCAGTATCACACTCAGGAGGCCAGAAGGACAGGTAAGAGTGAGAAAAAGTAGTTCCAGGAAACAGTGATGAAAAGAACCACTTCTACAACTGGGCAGCAGGTGAGCAAGGTGGATTTAGCATCTTAAACCAGGCCGCCAATTTTCTTCTGGCTTTAGATTTAATATCATCTTTTCATGAAAGAGAGAGATTTTAACAGACTTTGAATATTTTTTGTTAATGCAGAACACAAACACTGTTGTAGCAATATGACTGCCTAAACTGTTATAAACAGTATTAGTCCTTTAATAAACCTTTTCATCCAAGAATTCCAGAGCACTTTACAAATAATAACTAAAAATCATTCAGAAAACCTATTATGTAAATTTACTCTTTCATATCTCTGAACTAATTATAATTCATATAATGAAATGTGTGAAGGTGAGAAATTTGATGGCTATAATGCAAATTTTCACTAAGTAATTGTTGTGTAAATGAATTTAGACTTTTTTTACTTTCTTGCATAACCAATTGTTTTGGTTTTTTTTTTAATAAAAGAAAGATACCTATAAAGAATTTTTATGAACTAGAAATTTGTTTTATGCTCTTCTGTAAAACAGTGGTCATGCTTAAGATTTAAAGCCATAACATTTGTAAAATTAACTACATCAGGAGCTCAGAATTGGTTATTTTGGTGAAAATATTAAAAAAAAAGGTTTTTATTAAGTCTTGTCTAACTCAACGGAAGATCTTAAGTTTTAATTATGAAGTCTAGCTGCATAAAATAATAGAGAAAATGTTTCAAGACAGGATGCAAAGTGCAGCACCATATCCCAAACCACTGATACTTCTTGTCCTTCGAAAGTGTAGGATGGGGATATTACAGAATTTTATGCCTTAATCTAAGGAACTGGATCTCCTACACTGCTGGTTTATCACCAAACTCACAGCATTTGAGGTCCCGAAACCATCATTTTCAGGATATTCTAATATTTACTGAGCCCAATGAGAATGTTCCTTTGTAGCTAGATGCTTTAGGAAGTATTTTAAGACTGCCCACCTTTCCACAGCTATTGCTAATACAGGAGCAGTAACTCCCAGAAACACCAACCTACTCCCTGGTGTTTTGGCAGGTAAGTTTGCTCTGAGCACACCATATCTGTGCCTGCAGACATAAAGGCATTTTCCTTGTGATTCTTATTAGAGCTTAAGCTTCAGGCAACTGTCAAACCTTATCGGTTTTGCTTACATCCACCAGAAAAAGCAAAACCAAAAGTCACAACTAAGAAACCCCAAAGCCACCCACTACACCTTGACTTCAAGGCAGGTGTATGTTGTGGGATATCCCCCAGCTCTGGCCACCTAACTCCCAGGGGGGCAACCTGCCTGGGACGTGCCATGCTTCCTTTCAGCCAAATCCTCACATCCTTCATGTGTATCCTGGTTTCGGCAGGGATAGAGTTGATTTTCTTCCCAGCAGCTGGTGTAGTGCTGTGGTTTGGATTTAGGGTGAGAATAATGTTGATAACACACTGATGGTTCAGTTGTTGCCAAGCAGCCAAGGACTTTTCAGCTTCTCACACTGCCCTGCCAACGAGCAGGTGGGGGGTGTCCAAGAACCTGGGAGGGGACACAGCCAGGACAGCTGACCCAAACTGGCCAAAGGGATATTCCATATAAGACGACATCATGCTCAGTATATAATTAGGGGAGTGGGATAGGAGGAAGCACAGCTCAGGAACTAGCTGAGCATGCAGGTGGTGAGCAATTGTGCTGTGCATCGCTTGTTCTGTATATTCTTTTAGCATTATTATTCTCTCCCTTTTCTGTCCTACTAAACCTCCTTTACCTCAACCCATGAGTTTTCTTACTTTTCTTTTTGATTCTCTCCCCCATCCCCCTGGAGGGCCGGGAAGGGAGTGGGAGGAAGTGAGCAAGTGGCTGTGTGGAACTTAGTTGCTGGCTGGGGTTAAATCACAACAATGCGGTATCCAGATTTGGAGGGGAAGAGGCTGTAAGAGAGAGAATGATGCACATTTAAGATCCTTCCTTAGATGAAAGAGGGATGCAGTGGCACACACCTGTGTCAGGGAAATGTTTCCAGGTGCTGCTGTTGAGAGACAGCCATAGTAGCCAGAGACGTAAATGACTTTACCTTAAAGAAAGACGACTGGGGGAATGAGGACCGCCTTTGTAAATGCCAGCAACTGAAAGCTGGACTACTCCTTCATATTTTGACCTTGTGAATACACAGTCTACACATTGTTTAACAAAGAAAAAATCTCAATTAAATGCAGATAATTTCTTCTAAGAGAAGGACTGGGCCCATTTCTGCTGTGTCACATTTATTTGTACAATATTTGAAGAGGTGATTGTATGAAATGCTTTTATTTTCCTCCCTGTCCCTTAAACTTTGGTCTAACATGTTTCTGAGTAACCATTTAAAAAGACATTTTTTCTTTTTATATGTAGATTTTAAGTACCCACATAGAAAAGTACATTACTCCCCCCAAAAAAGCCCCTATGAAAATAAAAAACATAAGGAGTTCTTATCATTTTCCTTCAACTCCAGCATCTCAGAAATCAAATTTTTAGAAAGGCAAAGTAAAACTATTTGGGTGTCATGAAAGGATGACTATAAGAACACAACTATTACAGTATGATTTCTGACAGTTTCTTTCTAATCCGAAATGAGTTATAAAACATCTCACCCTGTCATGATAACTGTAGTTCCATTTCTGAATGCAGATTGGATGTGAGTGAAGGTAGGAAAAAGGAAGTGTTATCTGCAAAGGGTTTAATTCACTGAAATACCAGTATCTTGTTCTTGACTATTGGTGCGAGAACTTGTAACCATCAGAACTCAAGCAGATGATGGAGGATTTAAGAGTCAGAAACGTTTACATGAAACAAAAAGCAAATAAGACATGCTGGAGGTGTAAGAGTAGCCCAAAGTAACACGCTCACATAGCTTTCAAAGAATATGCAGTTCTGCAGGAAATGCCTATTTAACTGATACTGAAGAAAAAAAAAATTACATTTGAAATAATGTGTGCACTACACAGATTCAGAACAGTAGGAGTCTTAACCTGGGATCATTTCTCTTTCTGTTTACTTTTTGGTTTTGTTTCCTTAGAAATCAATAAAACAGAGTACTGATTAAGCCAAAATAGAAAGTATTGAATCTGCAAAAACTTATTAATATCTAAAAATTCATAAACTTAAGAGTACTTTTTCTTGCCGTGCAATACAAACAACTTCCATTGGCTTTACTCTGAAATGCTGGATATTTTGGGGAGAGAAAATGTTAGCAAAGAATCCCGAGAACAAAGAAGTCCTCCTATTTCCATTAAAATTAGAAATGAAAACTGAAAGGAGATTAGTTGACCCATACAGCATTCAAACTTCTTTCTGCATGAAGGTAAAAGATAAGGCTGTTAATTACACAACAAAGCAACCACCCCATATAAAAAAAAACAAAAACAAACAAAAAAATACCACCACACACCAAAACCAAAAAAAACCACAAACAGCAACAAAAAAACCCAACAGGGAGATTGAGAATTATTATAGAAAATAATAGCTGAAGGTTCAAAGACACATCAGCATGATTCATTTCACTGGAATTCGGAAGACCACAAAAGGAGCAAGTTACTGCTTTTCCTAGTGTCTTTGCTTTCTTCTGTTGCTTTTATCAAGACTAAACTGAAGCTGTGTTTACAAGAGATGGTAGTGCAATGCAGTCCTGAGTGTGGATTAATTGGGTACAACCCTACCAATATCAGAAAAGAGTAAAGAGTATCCATGCGTAACTAAACAATTTATGGTACTGGGAGTGACATTAGTGTGGGTATTGTAGACTGCTCCTGATTAAAAAAGTAAAAAAAAAAAAAAAAAGTAGTAGTAGTCTGGTAGTTTGCATCTTGCACTTTACAGATTTTGAAGTTTCTTCAATTAGTAGTGTGTGCACACTGTCCTAAAGTGAGCAATCAAAAATTGTTACTCTCATATGCTAGGATATTTCTTAAAGAAAAATTAAAATAGACTTAAAATACTGATCCAATTTAAATATATTTAAAGTGTTACTCATTGCTCCAAAAAAAGTTATGTTCTGAGTGGAAATTCAGAATTAAACACAGCAAATGCTTGAGCAATGAAGTCATTTAACTACTAAGGACAGCTGTTCGATTGCTTTAGGCAAAGTGAGACAGTAACACAGTGAAATGACACAATCCAGAAAAAAATACTTCACTGTGTGAACAACACTGCACTTAAAGTTGATTTTAAAAAAAAAAAGAAAAAAAGAAACTAAAATAAAAACCTTCACATGCTAAGCACAGAACAGCTTCGTACAACAGGAACGGCTTCGTACAACAGGTTGTTACAACGCATTTGCAATGCTTTGAAAAATGTTTTTAAAAAAATAATACAAACCAATCAAAAACTGGATGCAACTAGCAAAAACAAGGGAAATTACCAAAACACACACAGAAAGTCCTAACTTAGAAGACTATTTCAGGTGAAGTCTTTGATGACATTAACTTTGGCTTATTGAAGAGAAAGGATGCCAACGTATGATATTCAAGTTGTTAGAAGATACTTTACTTACAAAAATGTTCAAAACCAGTGAAAGAGCAGAAGAAAGCTATTCCCATAAACACACATGTTTAATTAAAAATAACGGTCTCTGATTTATGTTGCAATACTACAACTAATTATATCAGGAAAGCAAAAGGAAAGTTACCAGCCATGAATGAAAGCAGGCTACTTTTCCTCGCCGTGCAACACAAACAAGTTCCATTGGCCTTACTCTGAAAGCTGAGTGACAGGGGCTTGGGATAATACTGTTACTTTTCTTTAAACATTCTCTTTTTGAATGCGATGCAAAATACAAACTACCAGCAGAGGTGTTATCTTCCGTACATATTGAGTGGCAAAGATGAGCTCACAAGAGAAATTGTTCTCTTCATCACACACACAGAGGCAAAAACTGTTTCTATAATACGATTAACAAAAGAATAATGATAAGACAATTATCGTCCTGAAACTGTGAGATCAGATTTGGCTATTGCTTACTGTTAAAGTCAACAGAGTACTGGAATACAAATTACTGTGCCTCTAATTTTAGAAACTGTGAGCATCCTTGATTACATATGAAGTCAGTGAAGTCTAGGATTATACAATACCAGAAAATAATGATTAATTCCTGCAAATACAGTTATACAAGTACTCTACTGGTCCATATCAATTAAAGAGCAGTTAAACGAAGTTTGCAGAGCAAGTGTGTCTACGAACACCTCAGACTTGGATTATTTGCTGGTTTCCTAAAGCATTGCAATTGTAAATCAATCCCACTTTATTCATACATAACATTCATCTCTATAAAGTACATTAATAAAAAATGGTTTCATACTTATAGACCAGTTAAAAAATCAAGTGTGACCAATAGCATAGACATCCCTGTATTCTAAGCCATTGATTGTTTTGTTGAAAGTTCCATGGCAAGGCTAAACAGAAATATTTTGGTTCTGAAAAGCAACTATACAAATACAAAAGTCATTTTAAGTCATGCTCCATGATGTTTTGTAATTAGGTCCAACTTGATTAATAGAAATGCAAAAGAAAATAGATTAACCATTTCATCCTCTTGTGAATACTGTGCAAGAAAATACTGACTTTTCAATCAATATTTTAATGAAAACACTAAAGACTGACGTGAAATCATGAGGCTATTGGGGGCAACCTGGATATAATGTAGCATTTTCTACACAGCAAGTTAAACAAATACTCTGAAATACGTAACTCCACAACTACAGTTTAAGCTTTTCCGACATAAAATGAGAACCAAGAGGTCATTCTTTTCTCACTAACTAGATAACAACATATGTATTGGCATTATGTAAAAAAATATTATTTTCTCTATGTCAGATCTGAAAAATCACAAAGCATAAAGGAATGCATTAAAAATATGATTCTCCCCACCCACCCGCTCCCCACACCCCTCTTACTCTCAGTTTATTGTAAAGGTAAGATTTCTTCTGCTGGAAGCTGTCATTAAAAGGTCCAGAAAAAAGTAAGCTTACTGCTTTATCACAAAACCTATAGTAATTTCTTAACAGAAACCAAAAACCATGGCATCTTTCTTAATTCAAGGAGTTAAACTTTAGAAACTAAATACAATTCTCTAGGTTTTATTGCACAGTTTATGCTGAGCTCCCATAAAACCTTTCAAACAAGCGAGAGAGGAAAAAAAGAGAGAGAATGGAATTTATTTCAGAACCTGTGGTAATTTACAGAATTTACTCAGCAGTTTACCCTTAGCAGAGTCCTCTTAGCATAAAGAGAAATAGTCCTGAAATTATATCAACTTTCACCTTAATATACTGTGTTGTACCTTGAAAATTATTCATTACTAAAAGGCTCAGACAAGTTCCATTACGGATTTCAGATTCTGTAGGCTTTAATGTTTTTCTCAGACAGCACGTTCCAGAATAATGCCGGTCATAACTATTTTTTCAAGCGCTGCACTCACAGAACTCTTGCTTTGACACTGCCCGTGGCAGTATACGTGACTAAAACCATGCAAGAAACACCTAGGCAAAAACGGTCTGATTTTCATCCTCCCCTCAGCACCACTACTGTTTTTGTGTATTTTGTGTATCCATGGAATACAAGTGTCTCTGAAGCCCCACTGATGCATTTGTCAGCTACCTCCCTCCTCTGCTGATCTATAAAAGCTCACTAAATCACAAAATGAAATAGGAGAAGTCAAAAGAAGAAAGTCAGCGGGTGCAGCCACTACCTCTAAGCCTCCTTCTGATCATGCACTATCTACCTTCAGTGCTGCTGTTGGCTCGCCAGCCTCTCGAAAGGTTCACCTGTCAAACGAATGCCTCCTGGAAAAACAGGCTGCTGGTAGGCCTTTTGTCTTTAAAGGTATTGCTACTGAATACATTAGTTCTGATACATAAAAAGCTGTGGGCAGTACTGTTTCTACAACCCAAGAGTACACTATGATAAGCAAATGTGGTTTCTTAAAGAAAATCCAGAACTTTGAAGGGGTATAGCAGCAACCTTTCTATTCACACTCTAAATGATACTCCACTTCATCTGACTCCTGCTCTTCTCCTCTGAGTAAATGCAGTTCTGCTTACATCTTCCATGATACTTATATTTACTGTCTTGGTCCACCACATGAACCTACAGGCTGTTTCAATGGGAATACTTTAAAAACAAAAAACAGGAACAAAACCCAAAGAGCAAACAGAAGGCCCCAAGATACCACTCTAACAGAGCTTAGGGAAAGTATCATCATTAGCTTATCCTCTAACAATATTCTTATGCCAACTGAAAAATACTTGGGTTTTTTCACTGCAGGGATAGAATGACATTATGCAATCTTGTCAAAGCAGAAAGATAATCTCCCACCATAACATGTAATTAAAACCACATGGTTCCCATAGGAACAGAGCAGGCAAACAAATAATTTGGTGATGGGCAAAACAAAAGAGCATGAACAGAACCGGGTAACTCAATGCGCAAGAAATGTTATCTTGGTTGTAAGAGCAAGGTCTCCAGAACTTTTAAATAGCATGATATTATGAGAACAGCCTGACTGATAGAAAAAATAACTTCTGAGTTTTTCGTTTCCAGAATTATTTTTAAAAAACTCATGATGTGTGCGATGCACCAATAAACAATTACAGATGTATTAAAACACTATTACTAGAGAACTAATTTTACATTTTGGGTGGGTTTTTTACTACATATTCTCCTTCCTTCAGACCACTATGACAAAAACATTTATTCTGGAAAATCAATTCACACAACAGTATTCTGCACAGGATACTTTCTTCTATAAAGGTGGTACCCATTCAGCACACGTCAGATTAACTGTGTACCTACTCTATGGGCACAAAGTGCAGTACTCTCAGATACTGTACTTTCAGCAGGAATTGTAATTACTCATCCAACAGAGATTCATCTAAACAAGTACAGTTAATATTTGCAGGTTGTCACAACATGCTGAAATCACAAGGAAATATTCCAAGTTCATTCTGTCTGAAAAGTATTTGGAGGAGGCTGGAGACTGGGAACACAGGACTGAAAGAGAGGAACGATTGGACAAATCCAGGGAAACTTGGCTGTCATTTATGTTTCAGTTTTCTAATCAAGTCAGTCCCTTAACATTATTAAATTATTCTCTTGGCGATTTCTTTAGACCACCATACAACAGTGCTGAAAACCAGTGCTACTCTAATAAACTAAAATGTGACACAAAAGATAAAAAAAAAGAGGGGTATGTTTTGAATATTCTGTTCATTGCTTATCTGTACTTACAAAATACCAGTAAAGGCTGAAAAACACAAGTGAGTCTGCAGATCATAAATTTTAGGGATTCTTTCCTAATGACGTATCTTTGCCTGACAGAAGGGGAGCAGTGTCTTTGTGAAAATGGGTTATCCACCTACATAGTTCTGGCAGAAAGACCGAGCAGTACAGCAAGCCCTTCTCAGGAAATGTGAGCATTAGCATGCTTTTCAGATATTCAGACCCTGCTGGATTTATGAACTTACCCTTATTAGCCTGTTAGAAGCTTATCCAGCTCATCTTCTTCCTTCTGCCATGGTTTTCTGGTAAATCCTGCTGAGAGGATAACAAATGTTGCTGCTGACAACACCAGCCACTCCAATCTAAGCTGAAGCTACAAACTAGAACTGGTGTAGAGAAGCAAGATGGAAACTGGCAGTTTGATTTTTAAACACTGCTATCTGCAGTACTTACAGACAGCTGAGCAGAAAGACAGAAAGTACAGTTCTACAGCACAGACTGAGAAGAAAAATGGAACGGGGGTAGAGGTTTATTTCGTGCCTATTTTAATTCTCCTGAACAAAAGCCCTAAAATTTAGAAGCTTACCTGTAAAACAGGGGAAGCATCCACACCAGCATCCTAAATGGTTCCATAATAAAGCCCCATGCAACCCAGTCCTGACAACTGTCCAATTGCTTCTTAGTTCTAATAGCAAGCCCAGATTAATTCTCATCAACCTAGGATGAACTGACAAAACCGTGCTCCGAGTCCCAGATAGCCTCCAATGAGTTTCAGATAATTTTACGTATTGCTATAAGGAATTAACTTCATGTTTCTCAGAACAGACCTGAGCCATCCGAAACAGCATGTGAGACCAGAACCAAAACTACACCTCAAAAACTGGATGCAGAGCACTTAAAGTCATAGAAAACAGGGGGGGTGGGGGGTGAACAGGTCCACAGCTGCAGTACTGGCTGCACAGCTAAAGAATAGAAAACACCTGAGACTCCAATTAGCAGAGAACTCCGACATCTGTTTTCATCACAGGTATTAAACATGCCCCTAAATACTCTGACAAACACTAAGTAAGACAACCAACACTCTAAGGCAAACACAGTATTTCCACAACCCAAGACTTAACTCTCCTCTGAGCAAGCTCATTGAATTTAGAAAAAAAAAAAAAAAAAAAAAGCCCAAACTACCACAGTTTTCCATCCTTCCCATTCAGATTTCAGGCTGAGGCACGATTTTTGTTACATCAGTCTATAACTTTTTTTACTAAACAGTAATGTAGGATCGTGAAACTTACCACTCAAGAAGCTGAACACAAATGAACAAATTTTACATCAAAGGCATAATAATAAGCATAAACCTTCCAGTACAAAGCAGAGTACAGAATTCCCATTATTTATTTTCTAAGAATAAGATCTTCTAAATTAGCAAAGTATTGAATATGTTTAACGAGTACTGGGATAGCCCAGGAGTAATCTGAGAAGAAGGAGGGGAAAGTTTTTGTGAACAAAAAAAGTAAGAATTTTTTAAAAAAAAAAATCATGTCAGAACTTTTCAGTTTTTTTTTCAAATAAAGTAAAATATAATATAGGCTTAGGGAAAACTGAGTTCTTTCATCCAGCTGGAAATTTTATGAAGAATCATTTGAATAAAAATAAGAAATAGATTTAGAATTGAAGTGGAATTATTATTTACATCACTGAGATATGAACCAACATTGTTAGTGGGTTTGACCAACATATTCCAGTGGCTAAGGATACTTACCTGAAGCAAATTTTCTCCCTGCCTGAATCAGTACATATATTGGAAACAACTCCTACGAAAACATTCTAAGTAACAGGCAAAAAAAATGAAATACTTTGAAGGCAATGAGATCATAGGGACAATTCCTACTTAGTAAAATCATCCATTTTTAACGTGTATTTAAAACATCCATTGAACTCAAGACTTGCACTTCAAAAGGGAATACGTCTTCAGTTTTTATATGATCTCCAAGTCTCCCCACCCCCAGTCTAGCCTCAAATGATCAAAATGTTGGTTTAGAATGCTGAAAAGCTTCACAATTCAAGAACTTTTCTTTTTCCATTTTTGTGCCAGCCAAAGCTAATTTGACCCAATTTTACAAATACTGCTAGCAATTAGAAGCTGCATTTTTAAGTGAATAAATGTCTTACCAAAACAGACGTCACCCAGCTCCTTATAGAATTCTGGTTTCAAAATGTGAGCTCACTTCAGTCATACACAAGGCACCAGTGTGGCACTATGTACCCACCAGTCTTGCTCCCAGCTCAGACCTTACGTGCTGTTCAGGGCCTGATTTAATTCCTTCTCACTTCTGGTAAATGCCATCACTAGCTGAAATTGAGACCACCTGGATTTTTGTTGATTTTTTACCCAATGTGAAGTACAAATGGGTCATTTGTTACACCTGTTGAGAGAGGCTTGGCCAGATCAATCTCTCATAGTCTGGAGATAGAAGTTTTGGTAATGTGTGATATAGTTAACTTTTAAAGTGACCAGAATAAAGATAGACTCCAAATTAAAGAGGAAAAAAACAAGAGGAAAATGAGTTTTGCTTTCACAAATCCAGCTACAATAGGTGTTCACATTATTTAAACTGAGAGGTGAAAGATGACAAGAATAAGTGAGTACTTGTAATTAGGGAAATTACTTTCCCTAATTTTCCTTAAATTTGCTGCAATGGTTATTTCAGAGTGTTCCTGTTTAACTAAACCTCACAATAAGCTGACTCTGTTCAGCTATGAGATGCATGTATGTATTTGTGCTGAAATGACCTCATGTCACTATTGTGTATTTAGTGATAAGAAGGTCTCATTCCAGCAAGAAAGTCATGTGGAATGCATTACTCAAAGGCCTGTTAAGTATAAAACATTCAGCATTTATTTACCACATTGAGGGAACAGAGTCCTTAAAAGGTTATTTAGACTATAGCACAGAGACCAAAATAGACCCAGAATCCCATCGATTTGAAAGCCTGCCATAAGTGTCGTGTATAGTCTTAATTAGAACACAATACACACACTCTTTTCTAGGGAAACGTTCCCAATGAGAAAAAGCCACAACAAGAACAGCACTGCTTTTGACAGCCGGTATGCACATATTGTCATAATGCTGCTGGATGTCTCCTGGAAGTGATAGCGTAAGTGAATCTTCCCGAAGCTCTGAAAGGTAATGCTCGGTTGAATAAAAATCAGTCAGCGTCGTAGGGCCGTCCACGTGTGTGACACGCTGCTGACACCGGGTTTTGCTGAGGGAGAGGAAGATTGCTTGCCATTTTTCTTTACCAGCATAACCCATACATCTACTTAAATCAGAAACAGGATTTGGGGGAAGAAAAGAAAATACATTTCAGGTCTTCATCTCCATTGAAAATATAACAGCTCCACCTTGAGGCAGGACCCAGTGAATATTAGCAGAAGGTGCAGCCAAGCTGAAGATGCGTTGCAGCGTGCAGTCAGCCACAGCCATCTGAAACACAGATCCCAACGTCCCTTTCCGCTTCTCTCCTTAACATAAAAGAAGGCATGTGTGTACATGCGTGCATATCTTTGGACAAATTTACTGCCAAAAATTAAATGTATATCAAAACTCCACCAATTTTAACGAGCATCTCCCAGGGATGATACAAGTCCAGCACAAGAAGGCCTGACAGAAGTACTCCTTCAAGAGTGGAAAGTATGCAACTTTCTCCCTGAGTAGTGCACAGAATCAGATTTCAGACCACTATTTTTTTTCTTTATTATATTCTTCCTAAATAAGCAGTAAAAGATGAATACATTTCAATGTTTCTTTTGAATCAATATTCAAGTATTTTGAGCCCACCGATAATTTCCATACGTTGCTAAGCACTGCCAGTAAGTAATCTGCTCTTCTAGTATTAATTAAATTATTTACTTTTAAATGAGTTATTTTAAAAACTTAAGTGCAAAATATCAACTCTGTATTCTTCAGGCTACCTCAGGAGTTTTATTTTTAAATAACAATGTAACAGCATTTAGAACCTTTCTAATAAATCCAAATTATGTCAGTTATTTGGGAATGTAAAGACAGACATAACAATATCTCTATCGCATTTAAATGGATGGTCATTGGGATACCGCGATAGATTTGTTATGGCACTTATACTAAATTTGGCTGAAGACTACCAATAAGTGGAAATATTTGCAACAGGAAAGCGGAATGAGTTATACCTGTAGAAGAAAGTGATGACAGAAAAATGGAAAATTTAGTCATCAATGCAGTTCGCAGCTAAAAAGCAAAGAGTAGTCAACTTGAACACAGAGGGGAATTAACCATTCTGGAAAAATAGAAAGGAAAAATATGGGGGACTGACAGCAGGACAACTTCAAAAACACATTAAGAAAGTTACTTCGCAAGTAAGAAACAAAAGAGGTTAAAAGAGGCTGCAATTCTGTTTTATTTAAGTAAATGAGAGTTCTGTCATTAAGGTTTAAGGAAACAATCTCATCCTTGGAATATGTTTTTGACTCATTCTCTTTATTCTCAAGTGTACAGAAACTCTTGTCATGACCCTACCAGCATTGACAAGAGCTCTCCAGGACACTAAGTACTGTAAAATAATTAACCCAATTTATAAATTAATACATCTAATAACCATTGAAGACAATGAGAAGCTTCATTATAAAGCCATTTGGCTTGTTTCACAATGACAGGAATATTAAAAAAACTCTCAGCTTGGATAAACAGGAGATTATTCACTAATGTTTTTTTAAGTTAATATTAATATACAAAATGTATTCCATATCTCTTAATCATTCACAGCCCAAACTATGACTCTTCACAAAAGCTGCAGGTTAACCCTATTAACTTTCTCTGTCAAATTACTTAATTTCTAACTTTATTAAGGGAAACACGGTATTTTGATGTGAAAATGCAGTACAAAAATAGGCATTTAGTTTTTATTTTAAAGTTCAGTCAGCATCTACAATTTGCAATGCAATCCCTTTTATGGTTTATTAAAATAAGCGTTACTGAAACATAATTTTAATGCTATACAGCTGAACAGCCTCATATAAATTTACAAGTGCAACAGATGTTTCTACTGGCTCATTTAGACCACTTCTCCTTACATTCCCTCAGCTGATGAGGTGCCCTTCTATGTTACAAGGAATTCCTTTTACATCACAGTGGTACAGCTGGTTAAAAACACCATCTGCACTCATAAATGCCTGGATTGTACTTAGCCCCACTATACAGAACTCGAGAATGCCTACTGAAAGCTGAAGTTTTACATTGCACTGGATGACATTTGCACACATCCAACAGTTAAGTCCCCAAATACTGTTTATGCTATCAAAATAAGTCAAAGTAGGATTTTACTAGCATTTGTTTAGCTGGGGCCATTTGGACCAGTACATATCCAACCTGTGATTTAACCATATTTTCTAATCAATGGGGCTTGCTCTTTCTAAAGGGCACATAGCACATATGTAGTGCTCATAAGCAAAAGGAAGAAGTCTACCCTTTTTAAAAAAAAAAATAAAAAAAAAGTAGAACAATTGGATTTTGAAACAGTTACACTGATAAATCCTCCCATTAATAAGAGTAGTAATTTACACATGAAGTCTATAATGTTATTTCTACTGCCACAGTGCAGAGAAGCCCTAACCCACGCACCAGGTTCCCACTGCTTGGCAAACAGCATCCAGAACTTATTTCTAGAAACAGGTTTTAGGAGCTGTGAATCTCAGAAGGCTCAAATAACTCCACTGTTAAACATGCAACTATTTCAGTAGTGTAGCCAGTTAGCCAAAACATATTAAAGTCTATTTCAACTTACCTCTCCACACACAGTACTCACTTCTGTTAACTATTTCAGCTCCTCTAACTAAAACAAATGAAATGATACATTTCTACTCCTTGACTGCATGAGCCCAAGCACTTCCTTTCTCACAAATACTCAGAGTGTTTTTCCCCTCAAAACTAGTTTACTTTGGAAAACTTTATAGCCAGTAAAATTGATCTGTATCATTTAAATAAGAAAAAATGTGTTTATAGAAGCAGTTACACTGAAACACTATGCAAAATTTAATAGACATTCAGACATGTTTTTAATTTATCTGACATTGATTTGCTATTAATCAAGAGACAGAAGTTGAATCTTTAAACTAATCTGTAGCCTGTAAGCTGCCTTACTTTTATTTTAAGGAAGAAACAACTCATCTAAGAAAATCTGATATATATTCTTTTATTCTTACTCCTGCAAACAAGTTATAAACAAGTTCATACGTGCCATTCACACTATCATTTTAGGTATGAACAATCTCCCATAAGAAAAGTAGATGAAGCGAGATGCTAAGTGGCATGCTGCAGAACATACTGGTTTTGGACTACAAAGAAAGATCACTCATGTCACAAAATATTACCATGTTTTCATGCATTACTATGTTGCTTACCTTTTTTGTAGATATTGCATCTATTCTGCAGCGTCTGCAGATATAAAAGTATCTTTTTTTTTTTTTAATTAAGTAATTCTTCTATTCAAATGTAATACTGAAAAATTTCAAACCTGTTATCTGGAGTCACAGGTCTATATTTCAGTTTTAATTCACTACGAAGGTAAAAATTCCCAGGAACTTTTATAGGCTAAAAAGAATTTTAAAAACACAACATATGGGTACTTCAATGATTACCTTTGCAATAACAGTCAGTTTGGAACTTTAGGAGGATCTATGTATGCACAGTTTTGTTTGTTCATTTTTGTTTGTATTTTGTTGCTAGCAATGAACTTTACTGAAGTAAGAACCTACAAGGCTAGAACATTAATTGTTTCATACTGACGACTCAGTTTTACACTACTGAAATAATCAGGAGTACTAGTCTGTCTGTTTAAAAGGACTTTATTTTGCATCCTGCCCTACTACTGGGAGACTTTATTAATAAGAAGCACGATATGTAGAAACGGAGGGAATAAATAGGTATCAGGAAGGCATTTTCTTTCTGTTGTTCAAAATGACTAGCAGATGAAGTAACATTCTTTTTGTTTGCCTTTGTTTAATAGCAGACTTTAATTTGGAAATCATCATAGGAACACAGGTAGATGTATTTCAATAGCCAAACATTTAAAAATACTTCTAAAAAAAAGCTTCTCCAGAAGTCTTGTAGAGGTTTATTTGTTACTAGCCAATGTCCTTCACGTAACTTCTAAGTTGACCAAGAATCTTAGAGCCGTACTCCGGTCCCCTGATGGTCACTCACTTGAGCTACATGATTTAGTGCCAAGTCATAAAGGGAGAAGAAAACAACTGTCACGTCTGTTTGGAGTTACACACCTCAGTCAAAGAAATGTGTCCTTGGACAGGGAATTACAGTAGTTTTGTTAATTCTAGGAGGTCTGATCTACTTAAATAAGTACTATTGGTAAGTAACTGTCTGACAAGGCTATCAAAACAAAGGCAGAGCTAACATTAACATTTACAGTAGTGTCAAGATGTTGAGTCTACTTGTCAGATGGTAGTCTTGGCTAAGATGGATGCTCAAAACAAAACTGCTTGTTCCCCAGTTCCTTTTTTGGGAGGCAAAACAATCTACTTCTGAGCCAAGATCAGCATATCCCATACAACAGTGTCATACCTTGCATTTTATTTTGGTAACCGAGAGAAAGCAGACTACAGTTCTGTTATAAAGCAGTTTCACTGACAGCTTAGAAATATTTGTTTCCAGCATAAATCTTTCTTTTCAGAAATCAAGTGCTCAGAAAAATAAACCTGCAGAAAACAAATACAAGATTTCCAGCAAATCTTTCAGAGTGTCATCATTGTTTGTATACAGAACTGAAAATCCACTGAAAATATGGATTTGATTCCTACAGTAGAACAGCTTTGACCCAGTCTTGTCCACCTCTTCATAAACATGGATGATGGTTTTGTTTAGCTGGGTTACTTATGCCCTGCCATCTTACTTGGAATGTTATTTTAGGGACATTGCTATTATTCATAATAATAACAGGAGTAGGAAGAACAATTCCTTTTCCTTTAAGAAATGCTATTTTACATACAGAGATAAATTCTGAGATTATGAGAGGAGGATTCCTCAATTCTGAGGCATTTTAACAGCTAGAATTCGAGCCACAGATAAATTACATGCTCAGAGGCTTGCGTGGTCAACTTTATACACAGGTGAAACCTTTAGAACATATTCAGATTTTCCCAAATTTAAGAGTTTCTTCACATAAAACTAATGAAATTGACAGCCTGATTATGTATGTAATAAGCTAACAAACTCTGGTCTAAATGATGTAACAGATTCTTTTTCTGGGTCTGCCAACAGACTGAGTAAAGCTGTAAGTCTTATTAAATCTAAAACCTAAATATGACACACTGAAGACCTAGGTTCTAATTCCTGAAAATTTTACTCTAGATATGCAAAACAAAGCTGGCACGATAGAGTGGAACACAGGATGCAGAATAGGGTGGATCTTCTAAACTGGAGTATTTAATTATACAGATAGGATTCAGACCAACATCACCTCAAAAAAAACCAAACAAACAAAAAAAACCCCCACCAACAAAAAACCCACCAAACCAACCTGTGGTCAAGATAATAATTATTTTATTACATTTCATGACAACCTTCCCATGCATCCTGAAAGTCCATAAAATCTGAACACCTCTTTGCTAACTGTATTTTCTTTAAAATCTATAACACTTCAGAGTTAAAACAGGAGATCAGTTTCACTAAAAGACGGTACAATAAAAGCTAAACAGAAATTCCGCTTGCAGCTTTTGTCTCATTAGTTCCAGATTTAAATGTGGAGTTAATTAGTTAAAATAAAATCAGAAAGTAAGTTTCTCTGAAAAGAGCCATCATAATATAAAAAGACCTTGCTCTAATATTTTGCATTTAAAACATTAATAAAATATTTATAACACAGCACTACAGGAAGAATAATTATTGAATAATATTGAATAATGTTTTAATAATTATCATGTACGTTAGGATTTTAGTTAAAGCCTCTGTAAGAAAAAAAACAAGCCTAAAGAAGAATGCGTACATCCTTACTGAATTACTAGAGCCCCAGCAAATTCCTGTGGATATCCAGGCAACCATTCACCTGCTGCCATCAAACTAAAAAAGATCAGTTACCTTGGCAACTGCTGTATCTCATATCACGCTGTGGTACTTCCAAGACCAAAAAAATGGTCTTAAGAGAGAGCTGTAGAAACCATTCGGGCTTTGCATTTTCATTCGCAATGTCCTGAGGGACTTCGCAGCAGACTTATAAAGCTATCCTAATTCTCAATTACATAGAAAATAAACGCTTTTTCATTATATGATGTGAAATGACAGTTATGTACATTCTCCATTTTAATTGCTACATGGACCATAAAATTTGCAGGGAGGATTTTATTTTGTTACTTTAGTATTAAAAATACACAAGTAAACCATACACTATACAGCAAAAGCAATCCATAGAAAGAAGGGAAGGTTTTCAGTGACTTTGGGATGTGTGCCTTTCCCACTGTGCAGCATTCCAAGGACTGAAAATGCTCTTGTCGTTGCTTATGTAGACCCTGCACACAGACAGACAGATCGGACCCGCTTCCTTGGCCTGCCCCAGACCTACAGAAACTTCCACCACGCTTTCCAGGCTGCACACTAAAGTTTAACCAGCTCTGCCCTTCCCACAGCCAGCACTTTCCTGACACACTCCAGGGTATCCACAGGGAAACTTGGCCAGCTTCGGGTCCTCCTACTCACTGCTCCTTCCTCTGCCTGCATCCCAGTTACTTATGGTAACCACCAAGCTTTCCAGCCACCTTAGGCCTTCCAGCCTTTTTTCACAACAAACGTTTGGCAGAGGGGTAATATTGCTTTTATCAGAGACGTACTTCTGTAGGCACTGCATGAAAAGTTTAACCTTCTCAACTATAAGCACTGTTTGACAGACGTCACTTTAGCACACGCACTTGAAATACAGAATTGAAGTATTGGGGCAACTGAAGTATATGGGGAAACAAACCAGGCTGATCTGAACTCTAATTCACGGCTGATCAATTTTTTTATTTTTTTTTTGCTGACACATGTACAGATTTCTTCAATTACTACCCACCTGTCTGAACATGAATTGTGAAATATCATCTCAACTAGTCAGCTCAAATGGCCTAAGCTTCTTTGCCTGATTAGAGCAGAAAAATGCCTCTCAAATTTAATTTACATGGGGAAAAACTATTAATCAGGTTCCTCTGAAGATTCCTGTAATACCACTCAAATTTTATCAAAAATATAAATGGTTACTATGTATTTTACGGTTTCTAGACAACTGTACAGAATAGTATCAAATGTACTATAGGACTAACTGTAGCATCACTTACTGACCGAATCATCTATGCGCATCATGTATAAACTGAGATTTTAAGGAGTTTAACAAAACACGTTTGTGTTATTACTAAATTATGCAGGACTTTTCCCAAAGGGTAGCAATATACATTTATATGGAGTCGGACATAAAATGAAGATACTATGAAGCTCATCTTAAAATGGCTTTAAAAGGTCACAATTTTTATGAAAAAATGATTTAACGTTTTTGACATGGGAAGCCTTTGTAATTCTATGCATGCTATATATTACAACACTGGCATCCAGAAGCCTAATTAAAATTTCCATTCCAATCTTGAAGGCAAGAATTTGACATTTTGATGGAGTTTAAAAAACTGATTTGAAAAACAGTTCCTAAAACCTATTGAGAACAATGACTGCTTCTATTTCTACACAAATAAGTGTGCTTATATATTGACCTTTTCCAAAACAAAAATAATGAAAAAAAAAACAAACTTATAAAGGTAGGTACAGAGTATTTAAAGCAGAATCATTAAGACAATGAGGAGGTGGTATATTGGTAATTACGCTACAGGATACAAAATAATTTGGTCAAATTCTTGGGTAACTCTTCTTCCACTGAATGACCAACAATTTGCCATTTGCTGATGACACAGAAAATAGCTTTTGTACCTGGAACCTGTCAATGATGTCAACTCAGTTTTTATCAGATGGACGTGGTTTGAAACACTTTCTGTTTAAGGTTTGAGGATACACTTTGCACATGAAAGCATCTCAGTAATTGTGGCAGTGGATCTACCCACTTGACAGGTTACATCGGTGCTATTCAAGTTATTTCATCCTAATGTTTTCCTACTTAATGAGAATCTCAGGCTGAAACTATTTAAACTCACCCTAAGGAATAAACACAACAAAAACCCCTCACCTCCCTCAACCCTTTCACCATATGAATATAGCAAAAACTAGTCAGTGGATAAATTTGAATGTTTATGTTTCATTTTAGATGTTCGTCTTGCATATACATGTTTTAGACCTAGAGACCTCTGGATCTAGAGACCTTAACTGCTATTTTCCATTTATACAGTATAACATAATCATCAAAGCCTCTCTGAAATCATATGTAACCTAGTCTAAAATAAAGCATCTCTTACATTCGAATTGGCCATTGCACTATGCCTGACACTCTCATTATTCGAGATAATCTCTTTTAAAAAAGAGTCAGAAACAAAATTTTCCAGGAAACTGTTGCAAGTCAATGTATCTAGATGTCAGAAAAATCTGCTTTTTTTTATTCCTGCTGATCTGAAATACGGATAGGGTTCTCCCACATACCAAGTTAGACCTATCTTTTGGATATGGGTAAGCAAACCTTTGTTCCTTCCATGTCTAGACTTGTTCTGTTTTATACAACTAGCATGGTTCAAAGTATTGTGCTTTTATTTAGAAAAAATACTCCTATTTATGTTTGCTATGATTTATTGTTAACATTGGTTTTCTGGTTTTCTTTTACTCTATGGATACATTTCCTGAATAGGGAGATAATTTTCAGTGCTATTACATACTACTTTTTTATTATTACTATGACACTGGCTTCATTCTTCTGTTTATACTAGTCAAACCACTGCATACAGCAGCCACTCTCTGTTTTACAGTACTACCACTCAGTAACGTACTTGGAGAAAGGAGAATGTCCCCTGCCCAAGGTGGTGAGACATGGAACAGAAAATCAAAGATTTTATAGCCTGTGAACAAAAATAATTTCCAGTTTCTCTTTACAGTGGTATCTCTCATCCTATAGCCTTGTGGTTTGATGTGCTTAGAGAGCTTACTCTCTCTTTTACTGTCCTGTTGATCTTTGCTGGAACCTTGGTGTGCTGGCAGCTACTGCGAGAGGCCAAGCTATCATGAAGTGAGGTCAAAAGCAGACTTTTTTGAATTGCTCTTTCCAACAAAGACTTATTGCATGCTAGAATTTTGAGCAGATATTCTTCATGTGACAAATTAGGAGGATCAAGAAGTAACTTTTCCCCACTCGTAACAGCACAGCTATATTTGCGAGTACCATTAACAGATTAATTTCAAATTACTAATACTTACTAAGAGTATATTAAAGTTTGTATTAATGCTTTTAGTCAGAACTGGAGAGCATCAGTATTTCACTAATTTCTAGTTTCACAACTCTCCTGTTCTGGTTTCGGCTGAGATAGAGTTAATTTTCTTTCTAGTAGCTGGTATAGTGCTGTGTTTTGGATTTAGGATGAGTGGTAACACACTGATGTTTTCACTTGTTGCTGGGTAGTTGTAGTCTCTACACTCAGTCAAGGGCTTTCCAGCTTCCCACACCTTGCCAGGTGCACAGGAAGCTGGGAGAGCACGGCCAGGACAGCTGGCCCAGGCTGGCCAGGGGGATATTCCTGACCACAGGACATCATGCTCCAGATATAACTGGGAGGCAGGATCCCTGCTTGGAAACAGATTGGGCATTGGGTTGGGTTTTTTTTTCTTTCTGCATGTTTTGAGCAATTGCATTTGTACATTGTTATCCTCGTTCTCTTCCTTTGCCATCTTACTAAACTGACTTTATCTCAACCCACAAGTTTTTCTCCATTCTCCTCCCCATCTGCTTGAGGGGGAGGGATGAGCGAGCAGCTGCATGGTGTTTTGTTACTGGATAGGCTTACACCAGGACACCTTCTAACTCCATAAGCATACTCCTAGTGTACAGACAGAACAGGGAAAGGGGATCAATTTCACAAAACATTAAAAATTAGGGAAGTGAGTCAACATTTGTATATTTTATCTTTCTGTACCTTTAGATTAAAGAGGAATGTTTATTTCCACACCAAATTTAGATTAATGATCTCACTTGTTTCATGAGGCTTTTCAAGTACATGACTCTTTTCTTTAAACTATGTGCCTTGGCTTTCTTTAAAAGAACACTCCCACTTCTTGGTTTTGAAATAAATCAAGACCCTCATGTACAGAAAAAAAACAGTGTATCAATAATTTAGAGTACTTAAAATACTGTAGTTGTCTAACAGTCAGATTGGAATTTCCCAAACTAGACTGAAGAGAGAGAAAACAGAAATCACGCCTTTAATAGTAAAATTTTTTTCTATAGTGCTGTAAAAGTCTAATGCATGCACTTTACAAGCATTAGCATAGTTGTGCCCATTTTACAGGCAGATTAACTGCAACACACAGAGATGAAGGACCTGTCCCATCACTGCTGTCATTAAACTAAGAGTAAAGGGAACCTAAGTACCCTATATTCCAATCTGATAATTTACAAAGACATACTTCCTCTGATTGTAATATTATTAGATGCTCCATTTCACACAATCATTGACACCAGAGGATTTAAAATCAAATCTAAACTCTTTATATACAAATGATACCACAAAACTTAATTCTAACTTCATTAAAGTGACAAAGTAGCTGATAATGGGGGACATCCAGTCTGATGTGTCTCAAACTCAGAAAATCGGTGAAATAATCAGAAATCCAGCCACAGGACCACTGCTACATTAGCACAGTCACTGAAGGATACAGGTATCTCTGGAATAAGAGCACTGAAATGCAAGACTGCAGAACTACAAAGTAAATAATAATTCATGAAGTCAACTAAAAATGACTGTGAAGGCTGAAAGAACATCATTAAGACTACCTGGAATGATAAGTGGCTTTTAAAACTGAAAAATGAAATCCTCCACTACCACAACATAGAGCAAGGACACTACAATATTACTGTTGCAATGACACATTCCCAAATAATTTCAAGAAGTTCTGATATAATTCTGGCAACCATTGAAACTTACAGTACCTGTCTATAGTGAGTTATGATCAACTGGTGAACTATAAAATTTTATTTTTCTTAAGAGTTCTGTTTTGGTTTTAACCAGAATCTAGTAACCACTAATTTTGGAATATATGATTCCAACTTTCACTTAGTTATTTCATGCTACATGTTTCCCAATCATCCTTCTCTAATCTTGCTGTTACCCTACTACCAAGCTGGTCTTTCTACCAATTGATACATTTTATAAAACTGATCAACCCCATTTCACAGCTTGCATATCCTAAAGCCTACAATCAGCCTCTGCTGTGGTGTATATTTCTATATCCATCCTCTTTAGCTTTGACTCTTTGAAACTCCCATCTAAATATTTGGAGTCAATGGCTTCAGAATATGACTTTCTCAATGCGAAATGCTGCTTATTATTACACACAGTGTCACGACATTCAGGTGTTCTTATTTTCTTTTCCCATGACTGATTTCCTAAACTAATCACATGCCTTACAAGCTTCAGATGAACCATGTTTGTCATTCATCACCTCTAGTAAAAAGTCAAATGTCTGTCCTTTCTCTGTGTATTTCCTTTGATAGCCTTTTTTTTGTGCTCTTTAAATAACACTGGCCTATCAAGAAAGTAGTCCAGCCTCAGTGACAGCAGTGCTTCAAAATTATCAACAGAAAAAAAGCTCTTTCTTTATAAAATAAAATAGTTCTTTCTAGATAAATTTATTAAAACAGTTTTGAACGTCAATCAGTTTTACAGTATTCTCCAATTTCCTGGTCTCTTACACAGATATCTGTGCAACCACTCTCTGATATCAGAATTCAATTAAATGTATACTTCTAAGATGAAGAAAAGTATAATTCAAAACCTGAAGCATGGTTATGAATATTTTTGATTGGTTTAAAGTAAGTTCATTATTTTCAGGCTATTTGCAGCTTTAAAAAATGCCATTGTTCAAAATCCGTATTAAACCACAGACTCTTCCAAATATCTGTACTTGTACAGCACATATTCTGCATAAAATCATGTGACATACTTCAAGGGCATCTCCTAGCAAGCATGAAGGACTTTAACTTTGACAGTTTTTAAAAAACTTGGAGAAAATTATTTTGGGAAGAATTCAATACAGTTGTTTCTCTCTTGCTGAGATTGTTCGAAAATGAGAAGCTTTCCTGCTCAAGTGTTAACCGGTTTCGTCTCTTACTCAACACTTGAAGTCACAATTCTGTTTGGGACACTGTAATCATTTCCACAGTAGGCAATTATGATATTACAAAGGTGTGAATTCTTAGTGAATAATAAAGAAGTCTATTTGAGCTCTGATATTCCTGTAGTAATTCTAATATTTCTAATAATTACAAAAGATAAATAGTCAGAAAGCCAGTTCCTACATCACAGGTCAGTTTCCAGGTTTCTGACACAAACACTGTTAGTTGAATTGGCACTCAGCCTCACTGCAGAGCAACTGAGAGTTATTTTACCTGCACTTACAAACCCCATGGTCGGTACGGTTCAGGGATGAAAAGGAGCACTGCCAGAAGTTCTGATTTATGCTGGTTGTGCACTGGCCTGCTGGGATTCTCACTCAGGTTTGAAATAAATCTTGTTTAGTTAACATTTTAATTTTAAAGAAGAAAAAGTCAAATGTATATATTAAGGCAAATACCACACAAAGTTCAAAGCTGACATGTCATGGGTGTGGTGGGTTGACCCTGGCTGAAGTCCAGGTGCTCACCAGAGCCGCTCCATCACTCCCCCTTCTCAAATGGACAGAGGAGAAGTAGCATAATGAAAGGATCGTAGGTTAAGATAAGGATAGGGCAACTACTGTCACAGGCAAAACAGACTAAACTTAGAGAGGAATTCATCTAATTTATTACCAAGCAAAACAGAGTAGAGCAATGAGAAATAAAACCAAATCTTAAAATATTTCCCCCCACTCTTCCCTTCTTCCCAGGCTTAACTTCACTCCTGATTTTTACCTACTCACCCCCTGCAGTGGCACAGGGGGATGGGGATGGGGGTTACAGTCAGTTCATCACACGTTGTTTTGGCCGCTCCTTCCTCCTCAGGGGGAGGAATCTTCCTCTGCTCCGTCATGGGGTCCCTCTCACAGTCCTCCATGAACTTCTCCAGTGTGAGTCCTTTCTGTGGGCTGCAGTTCTTCACAAACTGCTCCAGTCTGGGTCCCTTCCATGGGGTGCAGTCCTTAAGGAACAAACTGCTCCAGTGTGGGTCCCCCACAGGATCACAAGTCCTGCCAGCAAACCTGCTCTGGCATAGGCTCCTCTCTCCACAGGGCCACAAGTCCTGTTAGGAGCCTGCTCCAGCACAGGCTTCCCATGGGGTTACAGCCTCCTTCAGGTGTCTCCACTTTCTCTGGCATGGGGTCCTCTTTACTCCCCATCATCCCTCCTCTGTGAGTTGCAGGGGGACAGCCTGCCTCACCATGGTCTTCTTTATGGGCTGCAGGGAAATCTCTACTCTGGTGCCTGGAGCACCTCCTTTCCCTACTTCACTGACCTTGGTGTCTGCAGAGTTTCTTACATCATTTCCCTCCACTTTCTGGCTGCAAAAGCTCTCACGGTTGTTTTTTTTTTCTCCTTAAATATGTTATCCCAGAGGCACTACCACTGTTGCTGATGAGCTCAGCCTTGGCCAGCAGCGGGTCCATCTTGGAGCTGGCTGGCATCAGCTCTATCAGATACAGGGGAAGTTTCTAGCAGCTTTTTGCAGAAGCTGCCATCCCTGTGTCCCCCTGCTACCAAAACCTTGCCACTCAAATCCAACACAATGGGGGGGAGGGGGAAGAGAAAGGGAAAAAAAAAAAAGATACTTTCAGCAAGCACTTAGCTCTTTTCCTTCAATACCCAACTCTTGTGCAGCATTAGGGCTATTTGACCAACGTCAGAAATCTGAAGTGTTGCTTGGTTCCCACTACCACTTTCAGTTTTGAATCTGGGATGTTTATCAGATAGAGCATGATTCTCACAGGTGAATACTTACACAAGATTTTATCAAAATCTGACCAGATTTCATCCTAAATTGTGCTGGAATAGTCATTTAATGTTCTAAATGAAAACAGCAGCAGAGCAATTACCTTGTAGTAATCACTTCTTTCAACGCTAAACCTAAAACCAAACTGTTCATGTGAAATCCCTCCATTATTCCCTGGAAAAAATGCTTGAGCTATGACACTAGATTCTGTAGGTCATTATCACAGCTCTGCATCTTGGAAACATTAACCAGTAGTAAAAAAAAAAGATGGTGAGTTGTATTAAAATCTCCTATTTCGAGATTAATGTTTCAAAATAGATTGCAAGGCTCAGATTATACCCAATAGTTCTAACAGCTTTCAGTAACTGATGCATAGCACCATCAACATTTTCGCTGCACAGGAACTGAAAATGGACAGGTTGTCCTGTTCTCCATTGTGGCTCATTGAGGAATTACTGATGATCAGAATGTTGAACCCAGACCACTGTTTTAATTGTTTTATTGTGAGAAAAAGCAGCATCCCTACTAAATTATTCCTCTTTGCCCCATGTATTTAAGCTGTATACCAGTAACACTGGAATCCCCACATGTTCCCTCATATCGTAGTCTGGCTGAAGCAAAAATACAATGTTAATTGTTTTCTGCACGTTCTTCACAACACATGGGTTTTCAGGCCACAGTTGAAACAAGGGATTCTAAAAAGCCATTTAATTTACAAAACATAGCGCTTTTCTCCCTTTACTGTCTCCTTAAATCTTTCTACATTGTCTTTAATTAAGGTGTAATAAAGAAAGGATGCCAAGATGTTGAGAACATCTGGACCAGGCATACCACTGTGTACCTAGGCAGCACTCAGAGGCATACTGAATCCAGAGAATCTAGAACCAGCGAATCACAAACCCCTCAAAAATCCAAGTGCCTATTAGCACACCATTTCTGCAATGTTTTGTGAAGACAGCCACTGCCTCTTTTTCACTGCTGGTGTGTTTATGCGAAAGCCTTAAGCCTATGCTGTATTTAAGCCTTATACCTGTAACAGTAAGCTGTGTACACTGCATAACATAAAAGTTCCCCAGCATCATGAAAAGAAGGAGCAGTAGAAACAGATTCTGAAAAAAACCTGTTATTCCAACAACTGACTGCAAGTCTTTGAGACCATGCAGGCAAGGCACTAACACCAGCGATGTCACGTAATTCTTACTGCACAATAAAAGACTTTACTAAACCATTCAAATAACCCTGACAATCAAGCACGACCACTGCAGACTATTAAGGTTGTCACCACAGCTCAAAGGGTTTGGGGGGGGATTTTTTTTCTCCCTTAAAAAAAGAAAGAAAGAAGAAAAACAGTTACCTTGGGCTAGGCTAGGTTTAAACCACTTTGTCTCTCAGTCTGCCTTTCCAATGACTACTTTTATTCTAAATACATTTTTCACATTACTAAGTTAACAGAGCGAAGTCTGCACAAAGCAGGCAATTGTCACCTTTCCAAAGAAGAGCTGGAGGCATATCCATGACGTACAAAAGTAAAGAGCCAAGCCCAGGTCCATGGATGTTGCACTGGGCTCCAAAACTTCCATGCACCAAAATAGCCACACTCTTATGAAACAGAAAAGTTGTTGTTTCTCTCAGTTTAACACTTTAAATCTATGTGAAGTCAATTCAGAATTCAGTGAAACTTAAGAACTTAAAATACCACCAATACAGAAAACCCAGTGACAGCAAATAAATGGAATTTAGTGCATTTGCTTTCAAATAAGGCAGAAGAAGTTTCCCAAAGAAATACACAACTCAGAGAAGTGTCTTATTTTAGAACTCTGAAAAGTTCTTCTTGAAAAGAATGCCCCAGGTTCAAAAAGCGTATTTGCAACCTTTTCTAAAACGTGGCACTATTTGTTTAAGTGCCACAGGTAGAATCAACCTGCAATCCTAGTATTTAACTGTAAGTGGATGATATTTATTCAGCTAGTCCATTTTTTCTGACATTTATATTACCTCAAAGGACAACATTGCCTTTGGAAATTCTATTTCAGATTGAGCTAATTGAACTTTTGAAGGCATGGCAATCTTGTCATGAATCAGCAGCACAAGTTATGACTTTGAAGGGGCAACACATCATCAAAATTGATGATTTTTTTTCAGCCTCAGTGAAAAGGAATCAAGTTGCATAAGAAAATAAATTAACTTCAAGTGAACCAGACCCTTAGAGGTATAATCTCTAAATGCCCTTTTTTTTCAGCCTCAGTGAAAAGGAATCAAGTTGCATAAGAAAATAAATTAACTTCAAGTGAACCAGACCCTTAGAGGTATAATCTCTAAATGCCCCACTCCCACAATGTGTGTACATACACACACTGCGAGGATGGCTTGTCTTTATGAGTAAGACTAAAGCTATTCTAAACTTAAGTGCTTTTATTGAATATCTCAGGCTAACAGTAAGAGTATTTGAAGAACTAGAACAATATATTACAATGTATACGTTATATCCTCATGGTAAATCATTTACTCTGGAGTAATCATTAGCTCTCCAGATTCTCTGGTGAAAAGAACTGCGGAATTTAAACCTAATTACTTGTAGCTGATAAAGTTTCTTATTTAGAGATCATTAATCTAAACCTAGGTGATGTGAAGTCGCAAACAAGCACTAAACACAGTTTTCTATCTGAAAAGAATTAGTATTCTCAGACAGGAACCATGGGTATGCAACAAATCTGCTTCTTTTGAAAACAATATAAACCATTTCCCTAACTGTCTCTAAAAGAGTCCACAGTATACAAAGAAAAGCAAGTTCTTATATGCTGTACAAGAGTATTAATGTGAAATCTCTAAAGAGGTCCACACACTAAAGAAAAAGTTGAAAATAACTGATCTAGAATAAAACCTGTTTATTGGATACTCGTAAGAGATTTTGGCAGGCAGGAACATTAGTCACTGCAGTAGCCCAGAATCTCCCAACCATGTGGGAGGGAATGTGAGCGGGGCAAGAGTTGCAGGAAGATTGGGGGAAAAAAAAATAAAAAAATTTAAAAGGACTCCTGCTCTGAAGATTCAATTTGTGCTTTCAGTAAAACATCTGTCTAGTCTAAATGGGACTTTGTCTTGAAGTACAAGTTGAAGAACAGGCCTCTTCAGAATTCCCAAATCCCTTCATACAGTTTTGCTCACTTTTTTCTACTCCAACAATTATTTGGTTTTTCATGGCACAGTGGAAGAGTTTCAATCAAAGGATGGAAAGTACCCCTAAACAAATTACCCAAAGCTTCCAACTTTGACATTTGACTGTGTAGAAAACATATGGGAAACTCTCTCACACTCAGAAAAAGTGGATTTTAAACCACCATACCCTAACAAAATGGAGTTACAGTATTAAACAAAAGACCTTCAAGCACACACCTGCGTTCTGTCCAAGAACAGGCTTATTCAATGTAACCTCTCTCAACAAACGGTTGGAGGACCCTTTTCTGAGGTTCTGAAGTAGGTTTCAGCACAAAATAGGTGCTGAGTCATTTAAGCATGATATATAATGCAGGCAAACTTTTTGTGCATGTTGAGATGCCTAGAAAACTTTAACTGAAGGTAAGTTAGGAACCATGACGTCATGGAATTAGAGTTGGGCACTCCACCCCACACCTGGGACCCAAGACCTTTTGAGGCTCTGGATCTAAGAAGGTATGCTGTTCCACTACATACTAACTTCATATACAAGATTAAACTTTCCATGGCATGCAAAAATAATATATTCAATCATGTGTTCTACCTGTTACACAGGAAATGATTACTTTAAAGCTGTTTGGGATCAAATACAAATGTCTATTGGGACCAAGACCTGATTCCCAGTATTTCAGGAAGAACCAGCCAAAGCCCAAGTAACTGTAAATTAAAATTCTCACTTTATGGCTCAACCTGGTGTATGATTTTGCCTTTTACTTTTGCTAAAAAGGTAAGCAGCACTAGATGGAAATTATGTATTTTCATTCAAAGATGGACATTTTGTGTAAAAAAGAATCTGAAAGTTATTATCAGGGACAACCTACTGGAAAATACACAGACAATCTGAAAGCAATTGCTATATAAAAAATGAAAGAACCTAAAAAATGTACCAGATTTCAAGGAGACAAATTTATATTATAACCTATTTACTAGGCTGTAAACCAATGCTCGATTATTTCTAATAATTCACAATTAAATAACAAGTATGACCTTTTGTGAAACAAATATTTAATTTAAGCCTATAAAATGATGACAAATCAATATGCTCACCACACAGGGTCATCACTCAGCAATTAGCATGCTTCTAGAAGATATACTTGGCAAGCCTCAATACATGCTATTTCCTTAGAATTGCATGGAAGCATATAAGCTGAGAAAACAATACTATCAAAGATCTGTCTTACTCTCTAATTATTCTCTCTCCACAATAATAGTTAACTCTCCTTTCAGTAGTGAATATTAGTAAGGAAAACATATTGGAAAAAGTTATTTGGTTTATTTACTGCAGCACACATTTTCTATATGAAGCATCAGTGTCTCCTTCCATTACGCCGACACCCCATCCTGCCTAAGCAAAACCCTCTTTGCTGCTGCAGCAGGGCACAGCAACAGTGAACACACATGACAATTCCATGCATCTTGTATGAGGGCAAGATGTCATCAACTGCAGCTTGCTAAGAGTCATTCCTGGAAACAAAGGAGAGGGAGACCCTGAAGGAAACAAAACGATGACCAATGCCAAACAGAAATAATTAGTCAACAAGAAAACTCTATCAGCTTATGCTGAGCACTTACATGAAACAATAGTGATATAGGCCATTAAATTGTTTCACAACAGCTCTCAGCAAAAGTCCTTGTAAGTCTTCCAGGACTAAGTTATGTAATGCAAAGGCAGTGCCAGTGACTCTGCACCCTACACAGTTAATTACAACCTAGATGATCTGCCCATCCACAAACAAGTGTTGAAAGTAGTTTCTTTCCTTTAACATTTTCTTTTTCTCCTTTCTGACTTTATTGGATATAGATACACTAGATCAGACCGATACAGCATTTGAGTCTGAACCTACTGGTGCCTGTCATATTGACAATAACAATGAGTGCCTGTAGGTATTTCACAGCAAAATATTTTTTATTTATCATCACAATATGTAATTTGAGAAATAGTCAAGATTCAGTTATGTCTTTCATTAAAGAGCAGGTTTCTCTTGATCATCTTTTTTGTTGTTGTGTTCTCACTTCTTCCAGAGACACCCTCTTGAGAAGTTATCTTCATTTGAGTAGAAACTACTTTAACTGCTAGCACTAGACCCTAACAATAAAGCTATCATTTGTTATTTATTCTTGCAGAAAATCAAAATCTTCTCCTTTCAATAGTATAAAGTCTCAGTAACACATTTCGCTCCCAGAAAAGTAAAGTAACTTACACACCTCACTGTTCTGAAGAGCACAGTGCAAACTTTTCCTACGCTCTCATGGCCCTTTCTCACACATAGCACTTGAATGTCAGGATGTCTTTCATCAGTTTATTATGCAACTTAATTAAAAGATAGTTCGATTATCTCATCCTGTCTTCAAAGCAAGAAACATGTGCAGTCAAGTGTTTTATTGTACTAAACTGTATACATTTATAGATGCTTATTTGTTTTTACAGACTCATTTAGGTTTTTGCTGTTTTATAAGGATTCGCAATTTGCCAATTTCATGTCAAGATTATTAAACTACCTGCAAAAATAAAAAAAACCCACAAAACCAAATACCCCCAGCGCCCCCCCCCCCCCAAAAAAAAAAAACCCCAAAACACTACAGCTTTACAGTTTGCAGTTTCAGAGATAAAAAAAACCCACAATACAGATGGTTTCCAGGCATCTGGAGTCTCACATTTTCTAACACAAAATGAAATACTGAAATTTATTCCTATATTAGACACAGAGAACATATATTTATATTTAATAATTTTGTTTGCTTTATCTTGAATGCCAGTGATATATTTTAATGAAATAGCAGGAAATTTACTTTCATATAATATATAAATGCACATATTAGGAAGAAATTCTTTACTGTGAGGGTGGTGAGGCACTGGAACAGGTTGCCCAGAGAAGCTGAGGAGGCCCCATCCCTGGAAGCATAAAAAGCCAGGTTGGATGGGGCTTTGGGCAACCCGATCAAGTGTTGTGTGCCCCTGCCCATGGCAGGGGGCTTGGAACTAAATGAGCCTTGAGGTCCCTTCAAAAGTCTGATTTTGCAAGCCTGATTTTTTTTACTGGATGCATTACTGAGATAAAAGACATTATTCTTCATTGTTTTATACTTTAAGTCACTCACAGTGAACATGAGAAACTTCCACAACAGAAACAAATAATAGAACATGACATGACAAACTCAGACTAGGAGTGAATTGCCATTACCAGGAGGTTACTCACAAGAACTTTCAGAGGTAATTAGATAAGGAATTGGCCTGGTTTCAGCTTAGAGAGAGTTAATTTTCTTCATAGTAGCTAGTACAGGGCTGTGTTTTGGATTTGTGCTGGAAATAGTGTTGATAATATAGAGATGTTTTTGTTAAATGGGCATGTTTTCTTTGTTGCTGAGCAGCGCTGACACAGAGCCGAGGCCTTTTCTGGTTCTCACCTCACCCCACCAGCGAGGAGACTGGGGGTGCACAAG